>JAOQIF010000170.1:0-113962 GCA_026260285.1 Colletotrichum sansevieriae | reverse complement strand
CTTAGATAATATAAAAGTAGTTATTAAATAATATAGTATAATAAGGAGGGAAAAGAACTAACCCTAGGGCGGGAAAAAGCTATTATTTTATAAATAGCTAAAGAGACCTTGCTAAACTATTGCAAAAGTAGATATAACTTCGGATAGTAAAGAATAGTAGTTACTTATTATAGCAGGTGTTACCTACTAGGAGATAGATGTAGTAAATTAGTAACGATAGTCGCTATCTAACCTATTTAATAGCCTCGTGATATACCCGTTTAAAAGGGGGATAATAGGATAAAAAACGAAGTTATTATAAGGGCATAGTATAAGAAGGTGCTTGCTAGATAAGGAGCGAATAGTAGGAGAACTAAAACGAAGCTACTATTAGGATAACTACCCTCTTTCAAAAGGAAATAATAGGATAAAAAACGAAGTTATTATAAGGGTATAGTATAAGAAGGTGCTCGCTAGATAAAGGTCGAATAATAGGAGAACTAAAACGAAGCTACTATTAGGATAACTACCCTCTTTTGAAAGGAAATAATAGGATAAAAAACGAAGTTATTATAAGGGTATAGTATAAGAAAGTGCTCGCTAAATAAAGGGCGAATAGCGGGAGAATAAAAACGAAGTTATTATAAGGATAACTACCCTCGTTCGAAAGGAAATAATAGGATCCCTTTAGAATAGCCCGGATAGAGAGTATAAAAGGGCCTAAAAGGAGAGGAACTATAAGGAATAGGACTATAGGCCTAGCTATTATATCTATAACTCTAAGGGCTCTACTATCTTTTAGCGAATATTTAGCGAATAGATACCGCGCTAGATAATAGTAGTAATAAGTAAAGGACCGGGGCCTACCCCGGATAGCTAAGAAGGATAATAACAGAGGGCTAACCTATAATATCCGATCTTATAGTAAGGATTATTATAATTAGAAGGGGGATAATTATAAGGGACTAGATACCTAGACCGGAGAAACTAGAAATACTTCGGCTACTATAGGCTAAAGGGATAGAGAGGCCTATAGGTCTAGGGTATAGACCCTTATAGCGAAGACTTAGCGAATACTCGCTAAAGGCTAGAAATAAAGGATCTTAGAGGAAGCAAGCAAAAGTAGCGTAATAATATAGATCCTATCTTTTAGATGCTTCTGCTATTAGTTTGACCTGACCGTGGCTCTTAGCCCCTCGATACCTTTACATAGACTTAGAAGGTCAAGCAATAGTTTAATATAATAATAGATACCTATATTTTAGTAGTCTAGCCTTTCCTAGTTTAGGCTTATAGCTATACTCTTATAACTCTATTGCTTCTACCTCAATTTAAGAAACTAGCGCTAGTTAGAATATCTAAAGCAAGCTAGTAATAGTATACTAATAAATTAGCAAAGGAGTTTAACTATAATACACTCTAGGCTAGGTATATAAAATATAATTAATAGGGTCTTAGCTAGTAAGATACTAGTTATTTGCTAAGCCCTGAGATATAGGGAACGTAGCGCGGATACTATGCTAAGGGAATAGATAACCCTAGTAGTAATATAGCGGGAGGAATAACCCTAAGGGGTTAGGCTAGGTCCTAGATAGCGCTAGACTAGGCAAACTAACTATTATTAGGTGAATAGATAGCAAGTAGTAGCTAATAGGGCACCCCGCCTAGGACCCCTTGAGAAGCTAGCATCTCTAGTATCCTTACCTAAGCTATAGAGCTACTATAGAGATAGCAGGAGAGCCTTATAGAGCAGATATATCTATAATAGTAATAGCATGAGGAGTAAACTACTACCCTACTATAGGAACTTGCTAACTACTTAGTAATAAGATACCTATAGAGAGAATATAAAAAGCCCCTTATATATAACTACTATACTATAGGCAAGGACTTTACTATAGACTAGGTTAGTAACTAGATCTAAGTAATTAAAGATAGAAACTAACTATATGCTAGTAGTATACTAGAGCAGCAGGTCTAATAAGCGCTTATAAAGGTAAGCTTATCCCTATAGACCTAGTAGCAATACTATAGGGCTAGGCTAAAAGGAGACCTAGTCTAAGCTAATTTTATAATATTTGCTTACTAATAGTATATTAACCCCGAGCTTTAAGAGCAAAGGTATTATAAGAAGCTAGATATAATAAAGCAGAAGGAGATATAGTTATTAATATAGTTCTTTACTAAATAGTTAGCAATATATTAGGACTTAGGTATAATTAGTATAGAAGATAGCAAGGCTAAGGCTTATATATTATACTTCTAGCTAGCCCTATTCCTATATAGGGAACTTAAACGCTAGACAGTTAAGATATAGAGGCTAAGAGATATAGCTATAGAAGCTAAATACTTATAGGAGATATATTACTAATAGGGTAGTAAACCTCTATAGAGCGAGAGCAGGAAATAGTATATAGGGGAAGAGCATACCCTAAAGGGGCCCTAATAGCGAGGTTAGGCTAAAAGGCGGGCTAGTAGGGTTCTAGCTATAAGGTAATATAGAGTTCCTAGAGCCTAATGACTTACTAACTAGTTAGTAGCATAATATAAGGACCTAATTAGAACTAGCCTATATTTAGCCCTAGTATATAGCTTATAATATCTAATTACTTAGTATGCTTTAGCTATAAGTAAAAAGGGTATAAAAGGGTAGACTACCAGGATAAATACGTGAGATAAAGTATAAATAAAATGCTAGTAGGATATTAAGTACTTACTAAGAAGGCGAGGGTTAATATAATCTAATCTATAAGAGAAGTTAAGGAACTTAACTCATTAGAAAATAAGTAAGCTAGGGGATTATACTAATAACCCCTGCGCTTAAATTAGGACTAGATACTTCCCTAAAGGGAGCTATTATAAAAGGATAGGTAATTATTCTCTAGAATATTACTAAATAAGAAGTAGTAGTAGATATAGATTCCTATTCCTAGGTCAATATTATTAGTAGTTAACTAGCTAGGTCCCTATCATTATAACCTATAGTAGCTATTACCCCTATATTAGAAGGGTTTAATAGGTTATCTATAATAAGCTAGAATATATACTAGTTAATATTTTTCCTTATTAACTTAGGAGGAGGAGTGAGGAAGATATAGCAACTCTTTGCTAAAAGCCCCTAACCTAAAAGAGCAGGAGACCTCCTCCTATTATAATACTCTCTAGGAAGAGAGGGTATTATAATTAATACCTAGATAAATACCTAGGAATATAAATGCTTTAGTATTGCTAAGCTATTAGCATTTGCATAAGAGGTTATTAAGAATAGCTAGAAGGCTTATATTATATATATATTAGGGAATATTACCCCCTATAAGCTGCTAATAGGGGCTCTAGACGAAGAAGATATCCTAGAGGGCAATATGGAGTTGCTACTAGAGCTATTTAGTAAATAGGTAACGTTTAATAAATAGTTAGCAACGGAGTACCTAGTTCTAGAGGGTATAGAATATATTATTAACTTAATTAAAGGGAAGAAACCTCTATATAAGCCTATATACCCATTAAATAAGCATTAGTTAGAAGAACTCTACTAATATATTGCTAATAACTAAGCAATAGGGCGGATCTAACCCTTAACTAGCGAGGCAGGCGCCCCTATCCTTTTTATACCTAAGAAGGATAGGTCCCTATACCTTTATGTGGATTATTAAGGTCTTAATAAGGTAATACTAAAGAACTAATATCTACTCCCTCTTATTAATAAGCTATTAGATAGGCTTTAGGGAGCTAAATAGATCTTAAATATTAATATTTAAGATATATACTACTATATTCGCATTAAGCTAGAGGATTGCTAGAAAATAGCTTTTAGGATATATTATAGGCACTTTAAATATACTATTATGGTACTTAGACTTACGAATGCCCTAGCTATATTCTAGCCATATATTTACTAAGCGCTTACTAAATTGCTAGATACCTATTATATTACCTATATAGATAATATTATGATCTACTCTGAGATAAGGGAGCAATATATAAAAAACCTTCTCTAAGTGCTCTACAGGCTTTGCTAGTAGGAGCTCTATACTAAGCTTAGTAAGTATAGGTTCTACTAATAGCAGCTGGAGTTCTTAGGGTATATTATTACGCTTAAAGGCGTGTTAATAGATTAAACTTATATCTAAGCTATTACTAAATAGAAGCTACTAAAGATATACTAAGAAATCTAAGTCTTCCTTAGATTCTATAACTTCTACTATAAGTTTATTATAGGATATTTAGGTATTATAGCCCTAATAATATCCTTATTAAAGGGTAGTAAGAATAGTAAGAAAGGAGATAAGTTCTACTAGCTAGAAGAGGCCTAATAAGCTTTTAAGCAGCTTCAAGCCGCCTTCTACTTAGTAACTGTTCTCTAATACTAGGACCTAACCTATGAAATAAGGGTTAAGATAGATGCTTCACGAAGGCTATATCTAGTATTCTATTATAGCATATTAATAGCTAGTAGTAACTAGTTACCTATTATTTATAAAGGCATAGTAATATAGAATAGTATTAGGGAGCAAGCTAATAGGAACTTCTCGCTATAGTTAAAAGTTTAAATTATTAGGCTTATTACCTTCAGGGTATATTAAAGAAGCAGGGTATATTAAAGAAGTTTATAGTTTTAATAGGTTACTAGGCATTAAAGGGAGTTATTGGCGCGCTTATGTAAGACCTTTAGGGAAGACTTGCTAAGTAGGTATATAAACTCTTAATATTAAACTTTAACCTAGAGTATAAGTTAGGGGTTATAAATCTAGCAGATAGTTTATCTAGGAGGCTAGACTATATAAAGGGGGAGGTGAAATATAATAATATACTCCTAACCCTAGCGAGGAAGCTAAGATTTATTAGCAAACTACTAGTAGATCTTTAGATAAGTATTATTACACTATAAGATAGTATAGAGACCTCAAAAGTATTTATTAATACTATAAGGGCTAGTATAAGGTACCCCTTCTAAATGGATAGCTCTGGGGGTGGAGATACCTTAGTCTCTAATTAGTATCGCGCTCTATAGCGCGCTAATATTACTATAACTATAGTAGCTATAATAACCTAATGCTAAAGAGCAAGGGGTGATATAGAGAATGCTTAGTAAGAGGTTATTAACTAAGAGGACTTGCTTAGAGCTAGGGTTATTATAATATAGTAGTATATCCCACGCTAGGTTATAAGGGAGCTTATAATAAGTAAAATAGCAGATAGTTAGTAACCTTCTAAAGCAATAGAGAATCTTATCTATAGACTATAGGCTAACGACTTATACTACTAGATATAATTAGAGAGGGCATATAGACTAGCTAGCAATTATAGGGGCTATATAATTAATAGTTATAGAACCCTATTCTATAAGGAATAGTTAGAGATACTATAAGAGGGGTCTCTAAGGCTAGAGATCGTTTGCCAATACTATAATAACTATAAAGCAGGTTATAAAGGGGTGAATGAGACTACTAAGTTGAACTCGAGGAACTTCTACTAGCTAAACTTAGCTATAGATATGTATAATTATATTATAGGGTGCTATATATACTAGGGGAACCGCGTTCTGAGGCATAAGCCCTATAGAAAGTTATAACTACTACCCTTACCTATATACCTATTCTAGGAAATAAGCATAGACTTTATTACTAGATTGCTAGCGAGCTCTCAGCATATAGGCGGAGAATATAACGTAGTTCTTATTATTATATGCTAAATAACTAAGTTCGCTATATTTATCCTGATAATAAAGCAGCTAATAGTTGCTAAGTTAGCGCGGATTATCTATAAATAAGTTAAATACTACTTCATCACCCTAGAGGGTATTATTAGCAACTAAGATAAGCTCCTAACTAGCTAATTTTAGGAAGAGTTTGTAAGAGAGAGGGCTATTAAGTGCTGCCTCTCTATACTACCCTTAGACTAATAGGCAGTTAGAAAAGATATATTAAGACGTTAGAGAAGTACCTATAAATATATACTAGCTACTCGCTATAAGAATAGGTAGTCTAGCTGCCTGAGGCGGAGTTTGCATATAATAATAGTCGCTATAATACTACTAGCTACTTGCTAATAGAAGCCCTATAAAATTACTACCTATATTGCATAGAATATATAACTCCTATAAATAGGGTTATAGTATAGGGCATAAGGGAGCAAATTAAATATATTTTAAGACTCTGCAAGAGGGCCTAGGAATAGTAGTAGAAGGCTACTAAAGCGCAAGCTAAGTACTATAATATAAGGTATAAGGACTAGACCTACTATTAGAATAGGTTATCAGACTATTAATAAAGAGCTTCTAGTTTAACAATAAAAAACTAGCACCTAGGTTTATATAGGTAGCTATTATAGAACGAGTTAGTAGATAAGTATATAGGGTCTATCTGCTACTATAGTACTAATAGATATATAATATATTCTCTATTACCTTATTAGAACTATAGAATAACTACTAAGTAAGTAGTAAAGGTTTGCTTATATTCATAGAGCTTGAGGATAAGCTAGAGGAATAGGAGGTAAAAGAGATTATTATATAGCAAGGTATTAGTAATAATATATAATATCTAGTTAAATAAGTAGGATAGCCTATAGAATATAATATATAAGAGCTTATAGAGAACTTAGCGAATGCGTAAGAGGCTATTTATGAGTTTAATAGATAGTATAGGAGGTCTTATAAGAAGTAGGATAACTAGTTGCTAAAGTAATAGTAATAAGTTACTAATTATAAGTTAGGAGACTATAGAATAGAAGCTAAATTAAGAAGTAGAATATTAATTATATTAACTAGTGAATTATTGCTAATATTATAGCGAAAAGAGGGTATTATCTTATAAAGAAAAGGGAGAGAGCTAATGATCTAACCTGTTATTCACTTCTAACTATAGCTATAGGTGCGAGCACCCTGACCACTATAACTGCGAGTAGCACCATAGCGACTAGTCGCTAAGCTAGCATTACTAGCATTACTAGCACCGCTACCTATAGGCTAACTACTAGCCGACTTATTACCAGAGGCACCCCCTAACTCGCTACCCGACTCACTACTAGAGTTACTACCTAACTTATTACTAGAGCTACTATTAGAGATAGTAATAGTAACCTTAGTCTTCTTAGCCTTCTTTACTAACTTATTGCTATCCTCTTAGCTATGCTTAGTAGGAATATAAAGGTATAAGGCGCAGGAGATATAGTAAGTACTAGTAATAGTAATAAAGTAGGAGGGAATGTTATTAGAGGTATACTTAAGGAGATTATCTTAAAGCGCTTTACTAAACTTAGGAAAGGAGTTAATATTATGCTTATAAGGGCGCTTAGGGACTAGCTTTATTAAAGGGTTATTAACTAGATAATTAATCTTATTATAAAGGTATATAGTAGGATTATTATTATAAATATATAGTAGCTAGGCGGCATTTAGGCGCTAAAGTATATTAATACTATTATAAAGGATATTAACCTAGAACTAATTATTAGTAGGATATAGTTAGCAAGGGAGTAGTAAATAATAGCCTATATAAACTAAGATATTAAGAGCTAGGTGCTTATAGCTTGAAGCAAGCTCCTAGAGCTAGAGCTGCTCTATATTATAGCTATTACTACTAATAGTAGGATTATAGATAAGCTTAGTAATATACTTCCACGCTACTAAATAGTTACTAAGCAAAGCGAGAATATAATAATAATAAAGAGGGGTTAGGATACTATTATGCTCCTAAATTTAGATCTAGTAGAATATATTCTAGGTTATCTATGCTATGCCCTAAAGCGCCTAGGGAACCTACTAGGTATTAGTATACAGCAACTAGGTAGTAAACTAGTAGAGACATATAGCAGCATATTTCTTCTTATCGAAGTTATAATAGATATACTTCTATATATATTTACTATATATATAGCAAAGGTTAATACTATGCTAATATATCTTATAGAGATAGCTAAGGTATGGATAGCTACTATTAGCGCTACTAGTGAGGTTGCTAGAGAGGATCTCAGGATTATAGAGGTATTTAGCAAGCACTATGCCTATGCGTATAATATAGGATATAGCAGAGAGCTATTAGTAAAAAGCTAGGGAAGAAGATATATAGAAAAAGAAGAGATAGAGAGAAATTAGATAATTATAGCAAAGGCTTATAAAATAGGTATTAAAAAAAAGAGAGGTTGCTAGGTTAAAAAAGGATTATAAAGAGGAGAAATTCTAACTAGGTTAGAGACCTTAAAAAGAAGATACCCTTTTATATTTAACGTCGCTAGGTAATAAGGCTAAATAATCACTAGCTATATACTACTAAATAGTTTCATAACTATTAGTAACTAATTAAAAAATAATAGTAATACTTAAAGTTTAAAAATATATAACGCGCTAAAAAACAAAATATATTCTTTGTTATAGTAGCCTAAATCTAGCATAAGAATGAGCAGTAGCAAATAATATAACGAAGGCGCTAAACTATTACCCTATAGTTAGTAATATATAGCTATATTACCCTACTAGTATGCCTTAGGGACTAAGGCTTTAGAAGGGGGGTTAATTATAAGGAATAATAGCAGGTATAGGATATAAAGCTATGCTATTAGTAAAACATTAGTAAGTTAGGGGCGGATAAATACACTATAGAGAGAACTCTGCAAGCTGCAGACTTAGAAGGTTAAGCAATAGTTTAATATAATAACGGATATCTACGTTTTAGCATTCTAGCCTTTCCTGATTTAGGCCTGTAGCCATACTCTTACAAGGAGTAGGAAGCTAGTAATAAGTTATTAATAATAATATTAATATTGTAAATCTAAAAATATAAAAAGAGGTGATTTTAATAAGGTGAAATTTCTAAATAATATTTATATATTTTGAACTTAATACTAAAGTTAGCTTTTTATATAGCTAAAAGGAAGATAATCCCTAGATTATTATATTATCTAACTTTATTTAATCTTATTATATATAGAGAGTTATTAAATAACTACTAATAACTCCCTATATTATAATAATAACCTATTTTACCTCTAGAGAGAGAATATCTTTATTAGCTTAATAAAAGTATTAAAACTATAATAATAAGTAGAGAATATAATAATTTAGAACGTAAATTTAAAATAATAAACATAAGTCTAATTAATAATATATTTTAATATAATCTTATAAAAGAAGCAATAACTCTTATAAGGGAACTTAATTATAGCTATCTAAATAACTACTAAGTAATTCTAAACCTTTTAAATAGAGCTATAAGAGTAACTAGAGTAGAAGATAGATATCTTATTACTAGCTAATTACTCCTTTAAGCTCCTCTAAGCTATAAAATCTCTTAATACCTAGGTATAAGAGCTATAAGAGTAGCTAAAGTAGAGGATAAGTATTCTTATCGCAAGTGGCGTACGGCAAAACGTGGGCAAACGGGCATAGTGAATGCAGTGAAAAACGTGTAGGTATCTATAGGAAAAAGGAGGGCAGCAGAGATCGCGAGGGCAGGGGTTATATATACCCCTGCGAAGACCCCTGCTATATATATCTTCGCGATATACCCCCTTAGGAGCGATATATTCATTACTTTTAAAAAGCCCTACGAAGTATATATATAAAAGAAACCGAGATAAAACGAAGCTATTCCCACCCCTCTATAGAACGTACTTAATATAGAGGAGACGTCCTAACTACCTATAGACTATACTTAATATAAATAGCCTACTATACCTATCCCTTAGCCCTATAGAACGTGCTTAACGTAGGTAGCGGAATATACTTAACGCTAGAGGGCTCTGAAACGTATCGGAGTTAGGATCCTAGGTGATAATATCGAGGGAAGTAGCAGGGGCTACCTCTAGCTAGCCTCGCTATTAGAGTTCCTCTATAAGATCCTTCTACTATTAGAGCTAAAAGCGGATCTAGATATCCTCTATATCGTTAGAAGATACCCGGATATCTAGTTAGCTAAGGCACTCGCTATGGAGCGCCTTTTCGAGTCGATAATACTCAACGGGGCGCTACTTATACTAATACCCGCAAGGGTAGAAGTAGTTATTATTATTATTACTTACTAAAGCCGGTTAAGAAGGGGTTCTAGAAGCAGCTCTAGTAGCCCGCGTAGCTAGCCGGGGTTCTAGATATCTACTAAGCATAGCGAACGCGCTATATAAAGCGTTATAATCTAGGTTAATGTTCTAGGTATTTTGGATAATTATTACGAAGAGACGTCTATACTCTTCGAGCGATCTAGTTAACTAGCTACCCTCTTATATAGTTAATAGCTCGAATCGAGCATATTCCGCCTAGGTTAGGGCTAGATATATACTAATTATATTTAGGAAGGCTTATATACCTAGTACGCCCTAAACGTTAGGAATATTATAGGCTTTTGCTACTAGAAATACGTAGTATTAGCCTTTATACTACTAGGAAGGATTAATATTACTATTCGTATTATATAGCGTATATAAGTAGTCTTCCCGAACGAAGTTATAGATTACGAGGTCTATAGGGCAAAGTCGGGCCTAGAGGGCCTATATAAGGGCTTAGGTTATCTCAGACGACCTATTCGAGGCGTTTATAAGTTCGAGTTATATTATAGAAAGGATTATAAGGTTAATAGTATGTTAAATTTATTACTATATATACTAGAGACCCTTAGAAGCTTTAGCATGCTTAGTAGTAGCGATCTCATAATCTCGGATATAGCTAGAGTATTTTTTATATATATCGGAGATAATAATAAGCAATAGAGGTATTAGCTCTAAGTTATTAGACCTATCAGAAGTAGTAGTCCTAGTATAGCGCATCGAGCGCTAGGATACCTATACGTTATAATTAGCCTTATACTACTACTAAAGGCTCGCTTAGCATATCTATATAACCTCGTTAAGTATAGGAGGTTGCTAATATATCTAAGAAGGCGTATTAGGAGCGCCTAACATAGGATTAATATATTCCTAGACTCTATAGTACTAGGAGTGCTATTATAGCTATAGGGCCTACGTAGGCCAGTTATATAGCGACGCGAGCATCGGGGTCGCTAGCAATACGGTCGAATTCATCGTAAAGAGGCAAAAGGATCGATTATATGCATTACTCGCATAGCAAAAGGGGTTATTAAAGAGCTAGGCTTATAACTATCGTAAGTAGCATATAGCAAAATATAGGCAAACGGGTATAATAAACGTAGTAAAAAACGTGTAGGTATCTATGGGAAAAAGGAGGGCAGCAGAGATCGCGAGGGCAGGGGTTATATATACCCCTGCGAAGACCCCTGCCACGCGTGTCTTCGCGACAATTCTATTATTAGCTAATTACTCCTCTAAATTACCTAGCTATTTAAAAAAGAGTTATATAGCTAGAATAAGGGATATTAAATTCTAAGCCTATAGGAATTAGAAACTAAGAAATCTGAGGGGTAGGTATTAAATACCTTCTAAATAATTATTAAGTAGCTTAATCTAAGGATAGATTAATTTAGAGGGGGGGGAATTATATTATAAGCTAGGATAATATTATAAGGAGAAAGGCTTATTAAGCTATCCTAGGGAAGTCTATAGAAGTTTAGAGATATAAGGGAAGCACTAGGTAGCCCCCTAGATAAGTCCTCTAGCTTTAAAATACCCTTATATAATAAGTTAGAGGGCTAGAGAAGAATATTTAACCTTAGTTATACCTACCTATACTAACTCTCTCACTCTGCACTGCACCCTTTTGTGACAACGGGTTTGATGACCAATCCCAACTCCGCGACGGGTATCTGCAGTTTTCCGGTCGAAGACCCTTGGAATACGGGGATCAACGGCACTTCTTGGTATACTTATGACGACTGCCACGTGAGTGGGGGAACGATGCCTGGGGGCCCTGGAGTCCCCTGGGACCCAGAGGACAACAAGGGCAAGACCGCAGCGCATGAGGTTGGTCATTGGTTCGGCCTTTTTCATGTTTTCGAGGGTTTCGACTGCAACGGCGAGGGTGATTACATCGACGATACGCCTGTGACTCAGGTTGCATCTGTTGGGTGTCCTGTTGGGCAAGATCCCTGCCCTGATCAGCCTGGACTTGATCCCATTCACAACTACATGGACTACTCGAAGCACGATTGGTAAGTTCGAGCACATCTTTGCAAGTTTCAAACTCTCTGACTAAAGCCGATTAGTCTATCCGAGTTCATTCCGCTGCAGGAAGAGAGAATGTATCGATCCTTCACCACACTGAGGTTAGGGAGATGACGAAGCATGGACCAGAAGGAGGAAAAACTCTGTTTCGGAACAATTAAATTATTGTGGTCATTTAGATGGAGAGATATCTTCATGTCTTTGGGAGTTGAGACACGTTCTCCATGTTCATTTCGCAATGCCTAGCTCATTGGTTTCCGTCAGACTTTTTATCTACGGCTTGAAATCACTCCAAGATCCATATATCAAGTCGCTGACAACTCAATTCATCATAGTGCTTGGGGAATCACTCATTTTTGAGCCACGGTTTTCGGCTCCTTGGACAATCAATCACTAGTCAGCTCTGGCCAGCATCATGGCCTTTACCGAGGTTCCATTCTCCAGCACAATCGTTGCCTCGCTGAGAAAACGCCGGTACTTGAGCCAGACATGTGCAGTGCTCAAGAATCGTCTCCTTGCCAGCTTCGCACCTTCCTCCTTCACGGTTGTAACTTCTTTTCTCTGCAGCGCTTTTCTCCACTCCATGCCCGCGACCGATACATTTCTTCCGCTTCAAATCCAATCCGCATAACCAAAGAAACAATTCACAACTCTACGACTGGGCCAAACACCTACCCTCATCTCCATTTTACCTCGAATGAACTCAAACATTCTCATTTTACAACGAAGCAGCTTTCTACACCACTCAACATCCCCAGAACCCCATTTTCTCACTCGAGTGTGAACGAGTTCACAATCATCCCGCAACCAGAACACGAACAAGACGACGTTGCAAAGCCCTTGACCAGTCGCAATCATGGAATATATCGCCCCTCAAACCATCAGGATTGCTCGATTCGCTCGCGAGGCCACTGCAATTGAAGATGATGTCGACGATGGTCACGTCAAGGGCTGGTTGACCAAAGTCACTCTGAAGGAAAAAGGCAAGAGCACACCTTGGGTCTTGCGGGTCCTTCCTGCCCACGCAGAAGAAGTCAACACTGATCATTCAGGCACTCTCTGCACTTTGCTCAACTCCCGCAACGTCGGCTGCATCAACGGAATTACCTTGCTTGAGACAAGTGTCGCCATCTCTTCTCTCGGCGAAGACCGGCCGGGGTTCCTCTACCGTGCGGTTCACGGCGGCCAGCCATGCGGCGGTATCAATTCGAGGCTGAACCGGGGTAGCGACGACGTCTTCTTCCATCATCATCTCCGGAGACACTTGAGCTGGATAAGCCGCGAGCCAAGCCCCTTCCTTTCAGCAACCATCAGTTTTAAGAAAGCTGTCCGAGTCGCCCGTTGCTAAGGGCTGCAGTGATGTTCGAATCATCAAGTTCAAGACTCGCGGCGCCGGTTATGACCACGAGAAGCAGCGAATTTGGGAGCCTCGGAAGCTGGTACACATTCTCAGTGCCCGGGACGACCGCAAATATTTCGACCATGAGCTACTCATTGAGCATTCAATCCCAGGCGAGAGTATCACCAAAACATACGAGTGGGAGGAAGACCAGCATCGATTGGATCCATCCGGCAAGAGACTTGAATACGCCCTGGCAGTTCAAAAGGCAAGAGATGCTGCGAAGAGGATGCGACAGAGGAAAGCCCGTGAAGCCCGCGAAGCCAAGGAGAAAAGTGCGGCAGATGACAAGGCTAAGGAGGATGAGGCGTCAGGCAACAGGGTCAACAAGGATGGTGCAGAGCTCCGAGAAGATGCAGACAGAGCAGTCAAGAACGACGACATGAATATTCTGGAGATGAAGAAGCGGACTGCCGACGCTCTTAGCGATCACACAGAGCAACAGCAGGAAACGGGAGACAAGGCCCGGAAGCGGTACAAGATCAGCGACAAGCTCACGTATCACCAACGCATTTGAACGGGACGGATCACTCCAAAATTATCAGGCGGGAATTTCTGGCAAATTGATTTGATGGGCGCTGAAGTATGGTTTGATCAGGTTACCGTGGTCGCAGTTGGTGGATGAAAGGCATCGAACTTGCCACATACAGGAGGAGCTTTATTAGATGGTTTTTGTTTTTTAATATCTAGGTTCACGTTCCCATCGGAGATCTCATCCAGCAGATAGAACCTACTTATCACAGATGTCCAAAAGACAGACGCGTATCCTCAGTCCTGAGATATTTCAAACTTTCTCAAACACTCTCAGCAGCACTAAGAATCATCCCCCTCTCCAACAAGTACAAAAGTGTCTTCCTCCTTTCTATCAATGAAAACAGCATGTCGGAGAGCCTCTTTAAACTCGTCTCTTTCTTTTCGCAAGATTTCGTTCTCATTCTCCATCTCCTTCATCTTTTTCTCCAAGGCCGTCTTTTTCGCGTTTAAAACCTTCATCGCCTCATCAGCAGCGACAAGTCGTTTCTCCAAATTCGCCACAGTCTCAAAATGAGCTGTAATAAGGCGCTGACGCTGTATCTTGACAACCTCCAAGCCGTTGAAGCTGCAAAGCTGTTGACGAGTGGCTCTGTGAGTGTCGGGATTGGCGTCGTAGTACGCAGATTGACGGTCGCAACTGCCAATGTAGAACGGTGCAGCAAGCTCCCACAAATTCTTGCGCTTTTTCGCAAGGAAGTTCTGGATGGTGCCGGAGTTTGCGCCCCAGATTGTGTGACCGATGGCGAGGATGAAAACGTGGAAGGTAATGTTCGCCTCGGTGGTTCGATCAGGGACGTGGAAAACAAACTGAAGCACACGATCGTTTTCTTGGATCACCCGGGAGTTGATTCCATGTTGCCCTTCCGTGCTTCCGTCGTGGATGAAGTCGATGAGGGACTGCTTGTTCTGAAAAGGAGAGAAACCGAGTGTAAGGAGGCTTGATGTGACCAGATCCCAGTGATCATACTCCGCCTGCGTGATGATAGCCATTTTGGCAATGCCGTTGTCCGTCAATCAGTGTCTTCGAGGTGGCTTTGGCCAGGAAGGTAAGAATGAATAACGGTGATGGACAGCACCGACGCCAAAAATAGCAGCTAAAGACCAAGCTCGCTTGTCGATGCTCGAGGTGGTGGGTTATTAGCGGAAAATACAGGTCGTCGGTAACCTGGCGGCAGGCCTGGTCTTATATGCCATCTGAGCATTTGATGCAACAGCGCAGGGCATTCATTTGGTGATCCTGAATCTGTCCAAGGCAGGCGTGATCTTCTCAAATTCAAGCCCGTTCTCAAACAATAAAGGGCCAAAGCTGTCAGTTCTCTTTCAGAGATGAGACAACAGAGATGAGACAACATCTTGACCTTTGATCCAGCGTACAATATATCTGAAAAATAGGCTTCACTGCTTAAAGAACCAGTGCATATGCTTAAGGCCAGTCTTGATCTTCAAATGCTCTGACTGGCTGGATTATGAGTCCTGAAAGAGCTTAGTCAAGAGAAGGGCACGTGAGCACCATGTTCTCATTGAGGCTGAAACGAAGCTGCGCATTCTTCGATGGTTGAGGAGACCCCACCCCTTCTACTTCCACCTGCTGATAGCCTTCGACCTTCTGTTGATATAAATCTATGGATCTTGGGAAACGCAGTCAAACTATCAAATCATAAAACGGCCTGGACATGAATGTCTGTTTGACGGTAGTTGGATTGCGCTGCCTGCTGTATTGGTCTTTTGGTGGATTTTTTGACGACCAGTATGTTTACCCGAGAAGCCGTCTTCTTTGTCTTGTGTGTCTGGTGTGATTTGAGACATATTCCCAGCAATAAAGCCCATGTCAGCTCACAACGTCTTAAACACTTCTTTGTGAAATTGGTCAAACTTTCGCTTAGACATTTGTCACCTTTGCAGTATCCAGCTGACGGGTCTGCAAGACCTGCGAGCTCGCTCGTGGCGCCAGGGTCTTTGGAAAAGGGCAGCCCTGCAAGTCCATATCGACGGCTCGGAGACCTTGAACGATGCGTTTGGAGGCAATCAATGTCCATCCAATTGGACCTTCGCTATACTTGAGAGCTGAAATGGAGGCACGCGGCTGAGTGACACCCTTTGCTGCCAGCTGAGCCCGTGTTCTGGGGGGAATAATTGCCATCCTACACTTGAACTTGTGAGATTCAAACAACGCGCCAGCCTCGAAACCTAAGCTCTGCGCATAAAATCTCAACGCAAGGCCTAACTTCTAAGCGTTTAGTTCACGTCTAGACGCGGATTTGTGACATCAACAAGCCTAAGAAACGCCAACACACAAACTCCCACGTGCCTCACCAGTTGAGTTTCTCGCTTTGGTTCGATAAAATGGATGCTGGCTTCGTTGGTGTCGGGATCAATGGGAACCTCAAGAGAACGGTGGATGCGAGGGACAGGCCCGGATGAGGGGTGGAAGAACGTGTCTCTGGATTACTAGTCTGGCTCGGATAAAGTATCGATTCCTTTCGATTTTCTGTGCGGGCGAGTTACAAGTGTCATCAAGCTCGATCGTGTCATTCTCGACCACCTACACCGACAGACCAAAATTGGCGTCGAGTATTTTGAACAATGTAGGATGCTCGAGTGGGTGCATACTGAGATGATCTTAGTACCTACGCGCCCTTCTGGATATGAGACTTTTTCGCGAAAGCATCAAACTGCTGCATGCAGTCCCCGACTCGCCGTGCGTGACTGCCGGCTTGCAGCCGCAGAAGGCCACTGGCTCAGCAGCACTCCGAGGTTTCTGTCGAACAGCGTGTGTATGAGACAGAAACTGGAGTCATCTCCGACATCCTATCCTATCGCCGAAACCAGGAGTGTTTGCCGAGCATCTCAGAAACCGGTTTACACCTCAACTTACGGATACCCCTCCGCAAAACCTCATCTTACCCCTCCCCATCCCACTATACTACTCTAAGCAGGTGCGCCGCACACGCTAGGCCTATTTAAGGGGTTAAGCCGACCTCATGCGCGGTCCTTGCGCGGGCCGTAACCGGTCACCTCCGGTCTTTCAGCGCCGACACCGGCCGGAGTCCCGGGCAAATTACCGCCAAAACGCAAGCTCGGCTCTCGTCAGTTATTGCTACCCAAAGCGGAAAAGGAGTGATGCGCCAGGTTTCTTCTGAGGTCAAAGTTTGTCCGTGAGACGAGCATCAGGGGCCATCTTCGTCCTCTCGACCTGCGCGGGCATGAAAGATTGTGGCCGCCGAAAGGAGAAACGGCAAGCGTCTTCGGCGTATTTGAAGCAAGGATCCCTCGCGGATAAAAACAAAAATCTTCCGGTCCAGAACCAACAAGGTCGCCCAGGATGATGAGCAGTGTTCGGCAGACGCTCTCCGCATGAGTAGACCAATGAAAGGAATCCTGGAATCCATTACCCATCGTCCGGCTTCGCCTGTATCCGGCTTAGACTCAGACTTTGCAGCTTGCACCTTGTCATCTCGCCTCTTTATTCTCAAAGTCGTCCCCACGCTATTCCCGGGGCGCAAACAAAACCGAACCGCGCCTCGAGTCGGAGGGCCTGTCGCGGCGTCGAACATCGCTTCCCCGCGATCTTTGCTTTGTCACCAACACCCGGGACCTCGACGCGGCTTCCCACCCGCCTTCAGAACTTGCCAATTGTGCTCCCTATTGAGAGAAGAAACTGGCTGGCAAAGTGCTACCTACCGCTGCCCGGTATGCCTTCTCGAACTGAACCCCCAAGTCAACGAGATAACCACGGCGGCGTGGTACAGATGCCTGACAGCATTTCCAGGGCAGCGGAGAATGAGAAGAACCATGACGCAACCTCGCCGAACAGCCCAACCAGCAGCCCTCGGTCAAGTGAAGAGGTAGATTTCAAAGAGGGCGGCTACGGATGGTGAGTTTCGCAATCATACTAAGCCTTTCATTCGCTATTGCTGATATAAGATCAGGGTCATAGTCGCTTGTGTCTTTCTCATCAACGCTCACACGTGGGGCTTGAACTCGGTGAGTTAATGTTCACGCTCTCATCTAGATCTTGTATACCTAACAAGCTTCAGTCGTACGCTGTCTTCCTCGCCTACTACCTTAACTCAGGGGCGTTCCCAGGCGCAAGTCCCCTCACTTTGGCCTTTGTTGGCGGCTTGTCTTTCTCCGTTGGTGAGTCTCATACTGTGAACCCCCGCCTCCGTGCCGAGCAGCACCCTAACAGCCGACCCCAGCCCTACTCGTCGCTCCTATTGTCACTTGGCTCATCCCCCGCATCGGAACAAGACCGACAGTTGCCATCGGGGTCGCGGTTCAACCGTAGGCGTCACTCATCCCGCTCACCTGCTTTCACCAGAACTGACGAGTTTCCAGTGCTGCCCTGATTGGAGCTTCCTTCACGACGCAAATATGGCACCTCCTGCTCTCTCAGGGCATCGCGTTCGGCGTTGGCATGGGTTTCACCTTCAACTCCATAGTCGGTCTCATCCCTCAATGGTTCGTCGTCCGCCGGTCATTTGCTTCTGCCACCGGTAGTGCTGGCTCGGGCCTAGGCGGTCTGATTTACTCGCTGTCGTCGACAGCCATGATTCACAACATTGGCTTGCCTTGGGCATACCGCATCTTGGCAATCTTGTCATTCGTGGTCAACGGCATCTGTTGCGTGCTCATGCGTGACCGCAACAAGGCCCTCGGCAGCGTCCACGTCGCTTTCCACAAGGACCTCTTCAAGAGAACCGAGTTCTGGCTCTTATTGTCTTGGGGTTTCTTCTCGCTCTTCGCATATGTCATCGTTTTGTTCTCGTTGGCGGATTTCGCAGAGACGGTCGGATTCAGCGCTAGTCAAGGTTCAATTGCGTCCGCGATGTTTCAACGTAAGCCTTTTTATATATATATATATATATATCATTGCGCTCCTTTCAGCTCAGAATACTGACAGGAAGTAGTGTCGCAAGGTATTGGGCGACCCATCATCGGCCTCATCAGCGATCGTGTCGGACGCATCAACGTTGCCGGCTTAGGCACCCTAGTCGCCGGACTTGGAACGTTGTTCGTCTGGATCTTCGCAGGGAAATACTTTGCAGGCACCATTGTTTATGCGCTTTTCGGTGCCTTTTGTGGCAGCATCTGGGCCACCGTCACGCCCGTCGGTGCCGAAGTCGTCGGAATACAGCTTCTTCCCTCTGGTGAGTTAACATCCTCGATTAGGTGCATAACCATCCATCGCTAACGTATGTGATCTCAGCCTTATCCATCTTTTGGATGGTTTTGGTTCTTCCAGCGACCTTTGGAGAGCCCATTGCCTTGAGTATCAAGGGTTCAGGTGTCAATGCCTACCTCAATGTGGAGATATTCGTGGGTTTCATGTACATCGCAGCTTTCATCTCACGTAGGTTACCCTTTTTCTCAAAAAGGAACTCAATTGAAAAGTCACTACTAACAAAGATCAGTCTGGTCCCTTCGCATTTGGAAGATCCGCGAACTTGAAAGTATCGACCTATCAGAAGATGAACGAGCTGAGGCACTGCGAGACAATGACGCCGCATCTTTAGCAGCCTCCCGACGTACCGCGACCCAAGGCAGCCTAGTCAGCTCAATCATCAAGGGTGCGCTGACGGTTCAGCGGGTTTGATTTCACAGCGCGCAACGTCTTGTCTGCAATAAGCGAGCGGAAGTGGTGGAATCTCTCAAAATTCCCAATAGAGTCTATAGGTCAACGGTAACAAAGATAAGAAAACTTCAAAAACTATCTGGTTTTCCTCGAAACCTTTCACCCCCAGAGCTTGTTGATCATACCATTGACCCTCCAGAACCCCGGAACGTAACTTGCTAGCAATCCCCTCACCAGGCGTTGCAGGACTTCGGGCCCGTACCTCGCGAAACCCTCTTTTGACCTTTTCGACCATACGATGGTTTCCTTGAGGTCGCTGTACCTCTTTTCGATTGCTAATTCCGCGAAAGCCGCACCTAGATCTGGGTATGCTACGGTCATACCAATCGACTCGACGCCGATGTAATGCCCGCTACCCTCTTCGTCGATGATGGCCGGCGGCTGTACCAACAACAACGATAACGTGCCCTCCCTCTCTGCTGTCTGAAATGTCTCGTGCGCGTTCAAAAGATCCCTGTACGGGTAGTAAAACGCTCTCTTCACCAAAAACCTCACCAGCGCTGGTTGCTCCGCTTCGACATTCTTATTCCACGTCGACGACGATAACAATAGCAGACGGGGCTTGTTCCATTTCGATGCGATGGCCTCATTCTTAAGCTGACTCAGTGCCGTGGCAATGGTGCGGGAAGCGTCCGTCAGTACGCGAATGCCAGGTCTGTTGTCGTTTTCGCCCAGAGCGCAGACAATTGTGTCCGCGCCATCAAGAAACCCCTTCACGCGAGAGAAGTCGGTGACTTGGCCTTCGACAACCTCTACTTTGTCATCCGCTTTCAGGGATGGAAACATCGACATCAGCTTCGCTTTGGAGCGAACATAGACTCTAATGTGGAAGGGATTGGCAGGATTGGCGAGTAGAGATTTGAGGGTTTCGCTGCCCGTGCCGCCGGTCGCGCCGAAGATGGCCAGGGTTCTCCATGATGAAGACGGGGTCGACAGCATATTGGGTTGTATCGATGGTTTTGTGAGTTGAAGCTATTATCGGAGTAGTGGGTGATCATGCGACCTTGGAGTCTTAAGTTAACGTTCTCAACGCCGGATAGTAAGATATTTATTCACTCTAACACTGCAATATTTCGGGTGACCGAATGTAGTCAAATTTGTGCGGCTCAGGTCCGGACAATTGCAAACCTTCGGACAAGTTGGGACTGTGAAATGTCCGCGCCGAACTACTAGCAGAAAGTCGGTGGTTTGAAACGCAAACACCGTCATAGACTCGGGCCCCGCTATGAAGTCCAGCCCAGCGCCAAAGCCTGTCAATCGTCATCGACTCGCGCAATCCCAGATCCACCGCTACAGGGCCAGATGTGGGTTCGAACTTGACGATCATGAAGTGCAGGATTTTATGTCGGAGGTCGGTACTTGTCAAGCCCGCATACCCCCGGTCGGAGCAATCCGCATGTTCCTGAGGCAGATTCCCCATGCCAAGAAGAATCGGTTTCTGGAATAGCGAGTTCGCGCTGTTTGAGACATTCCGAGATTATGTGAGCTGTCTCTCTGTGACCACTGAGACGCAGTGGGTGAAGGCAATTGGTATATGTTTTATTACACATCTTATCTTGCGATGTCGGCTCTCATCTGTGTTCACATGCGATGTTGAAGTAATGATGTTCCTAGTGCCTCATATCTAATACCTGCGTAACTCTCCTTCTTCAATGTAGAAAGAACCAATAGCTTAGAGCAACGTTCGCATTGTGCGCCGGTTGTCAATTCTACCCTGGTTGGGCCTGTAATTTTCAAAGTCCACTTTGTGGGTGCTCCATCGGTTGAGCCCCATATGGCACGATATTGTCCTGCTTCTAGTACACTAAATATAGCTGCTAGGCGCCTTACGAGCCGAAGATCAAGACGTTCAGAAATTGTCCGTTTGGTTTAGACCAAAAGAATGCTTTCGCAGCAAATATGGCAACGTGCAGCTTGGTGCAAGAAGGGGAGCCCGGTGTCCACGAAACATTGTTGAGTTCTGTATCACCACAACCTTCTTGCAAGAGCATTGTCTCGCGACGAGCTCTTCTGGGGCCAGCAGTTGCCAACGCGAAGCCGCGGTAAGATCAAGAACTGAAAACTTCATGATCGATGGCGGTTTTTGGGGAACGTATTGTATGTAATGATTTGGGTTGAAGTGATCAGTGGAGAGGATGGAAGCGACGAGGCGAAACAACCCTACTTATGATTAATGAACCATAGAAAAATACGAATAGTTTGTTGGGCTGTAGAAATTTGGTTCACGATCATCCACAATTCGCCCCCTGTTAGTCTTTTCCTGAACCCCTTTTTTGGAGCTTTCTCATGCAGAAACATCATCTTCTAGTTTGGCTTCACAAGTACCAGGGAACTATTGGTTTTTTCTTAGCTTGGCCTTGGGCTTTAGGTAATGCTTGAGGCAAAGCTGGGCGGGAAGGAATCGTACTTTCTTCAACTTTGTGGTCTCGCCACTTAGCCGCAGTAAGCCTTGATCGCACAACTATCCCTGCTGAAGAAAATGTATACTACCTTACTGTTGGAAGCCCAGTCGGCGACCGGCGCCACGTCGGGCTGTTCGGATCCACCTATTGCGCCGATTCAACCAATAGGAGGGCCAGGACCCTACATACAAGGACTGCCTATATAGCCGTTATAACCACTAAACCTATAATAGTTAGATATCACGAATAACTATAGTATTACGGAAGAACCCTATCTTTCTAGTACTATTACCTACGTAGGATAGTTATTCCGATACTAATTAGTAGTTAACTTAACTATTGCAACTACTCGAGTTACTATAGATCAGCAAGGTTTATTACTACCTATAGTAGAAGAGATATCTCTACTATTAATATTACCGCTACTAGCAGAGGGATTAAAACGACCGTTACGGGCTATTACGATAACTATTTAATAATATCCAGGCTGCTTTATGCCTATATATAATAACTAGTTGAGTAAACGACTATAGCGATAATATCCAGGCTGCTTTGCGCCTATATATAACGACCTCGATATAAAAAGCTATAATATTGCAAAAAATAACGCATACTATACCCCCCCCTACCTCCTCTACTCTATTTATAATAGCTACCCTAACTACTAAGCCGGGTAGTAACCCCCCTCCTCCTCCTCCTACTACCTATAATAGATCTATCTAAGGATCTATTTATAGCGATATCCCTATCCCTACCTAGCTTAAGGGTATTATCTAGCCCGACCTATAGGGTAAGGTCTTCGAGATCGATGAGGAAAGCGACGATATTCCTAATATATCTATTAAATAGGTAAATATATAGATAAGCTATTAACTTAAGGTCTATAAGATCAATAAGAATACTAGCCGAGCCTTCTAGCGCGAGTTCTTATACGACTTTATTAGCTAGACTACTAAACTATTTAGCAAGACTAACTAGAAGCTTAGGAAGGCCCTTAAAGACTACGTTATTAGCTATAGAGTATAGGTTAATCTAGTAGCTAGAATAATCTCTATTAGGCTTATTAAGGCTATAAATAGACCTAAGTTCTATTACTAGAGCTAAGCCTAGTTAGATGCTTATATAGACGACTTCCTACGATACCTTGCTAATAACCTAATATTTATTCGCAAGATATTAGTACTAGTTATACTTATATACCTGCCCTATCTCACGAGGCCTAATAAGAGCCTCGCCCAAGCTGGAACCCCGTAGTTATAAACCCCTCCTACGATAGCGCTAGTAAAAACCACGCTTACTAGCGGAGATAGCGTAGTTAATAACAACTAGGATATAGGCTATAATAGCCTCCTAGCTACGCTAAAGCAGTTAATAGATCTAGCTAAGCTTTATGCTAACGATATAAAGTATAGTAGCGCTAAATACGACGTATTAGAGGCGAAATTAACTATCTTTCGGGATATCTATAAGAAGGTCGGGATCTAGTAATTACAGGCTGCTAGCGCCCTCCCCCTTATACTAAAAGGCTAAGCCTATAATTACTATTTTAATTAACTTAGCGGCGCCTAGTTAAGCCTCCTAGCTATAGTTAAAAAACTCTATAACTACTTCGAATCCTATAATACCCGCTAGGCCTACCTAATGGAGTAGCACTAGGCTATATTAACCTAGGTTATCTATAATAACCCCTCTAAAATGAGGATAGAGTGCTTAGAGATCCTCGTTAACTACGTAACTAAAGTCTAACGGGCCTTACTGCTAGCCTACTACTCCGATCTCGTCCTACGGGACTATATTATTAACGCCTGCTAAGGGGTTAAAGAGTGCTATCTTTACCTCTTTAACCCTGCTGAATTAATAGAAGGGGTCCTTAGCTAGTTATATTTAGCTATTTTAATAATAACCCGGCCTATA
Source organism: Colletotrichum sansevieriae (assembly GCA_026260285.1). NCBI lineage: Eukaryota > Fungi > Ascomycota > Sordariomycetes > Glomerellales > Glomerellaceae > Colletotrichum > Colletotrichum sansevieriae. Next base: position 90,033 of record JAOQIF010000170.1, on the reverse strand, counting down.
GCCTAATATATTGCTAAAAATAACGATGGGACTAGGGTTTATTAGACCGACTATACCTACTATAGCAACGGCCGAAAGAATCGTTTTAGGCTCCGTACGGCTAGCAATAGCCTCAACTATACGGCTAGTAATAGCCTTAATAACGCAGCAAGAGCTAAAAAGTGCTATGTTTATAGCAAACCCGGCTATTAGTCGACGAAATATACTAACGACGATCGCTATAAGGCCTATAGCAAGTTTAAGAGCAGCTAATACGTCTAAAACAACGGTAACCCCGCTGAATATCACTAGTTTTTAGCATAGTATGAGGGTATTGAAGACCTCGTAGCTACTATAGCCGACTCCTCCGTTATTGATAACCCTATTACCCTCTTTTACTAGTCGTTATCTATTAATAATAACAGCAACGAGGTTAATAGTACTAATAACGAGGCCTTCCTTACTACTGCTTATTTTAGCTAACCCACCGCGGTTAATAGCAGTAACGTGATAACCCGCTTAGCCGACTAGTCGACCCTCTATGCGATTAACCGCGTTAAACCCTCTCATAACGCGTTAGTCGATAAGAATAATAATCCCGTTGTAATATACGTTACTAACCGTTATTTATTAATTATATTTAGAGGGATTATCCCCGACTCCAGCGCAGCCCGATATTTAACCGGGGGTTACCCGCAGTTCCTAGCCCTATAAAAGAGGGTTAACTGCTAATTTAACCCCTCTATAGCCGGGGCAGCCTCGATCCGCTTTAGTAGCGCTAACCCTATTAAATCCCTCGGAATAATAGTTATTATAACTCCCTTTAGCGACGTGACCTTCTACGTAATGCTAACGAATACCCCCTTCTTGTTATCCCTTTATAATATAGACCGACTTAGCATAAGATTTGATAATATTACTAACTAACTCGTTTATAACGACCTCACAACCCCGGTTATATAACTATGGGGCTACCTATAGTTTATAACTAACCTATAAGAAGCTATTATAAGTTATAACCTCACTAATATCGAATTACGCTATATCTACCGTCGTTTTAGCTACCTATCCGTCCAACGACTCTATAAAGTCCTCTAGCGCGCTAGCTACCCCGTTGATATCGACGTTATCAATAAGTTAACGAAGTTCTATTACTACTACTAACTCTATAATAGCAGCCCCTATCGGTTTAAGTTTACGATAAAAGACGACTATAATTTTAACTACGAGGTCGTTATTAACGTTATATATCTTAATAGTAACCGCCCTGCCCTCTATATTATTAATATAGCTACTACGTTTAACGCAGCATGCTTTATAAAGGATATATCTACTAAAACTATATAGCAGACCCTTCGGCTCTACTAGATCGATATATACCAGGGCCTACCTAACTAGATAGTTACTAATACTAGCACCTCCTTTCGATCTGCTAAATTTCGCTAATCTATATAAAAGATAGCGATCTCTATAAAAGAGGTCCTAGTTAAGGCTTATAATAATATTAGGAAGGTTAAATAATACTATAAGCTATTACGCTAGGCCTATAAGATTATCCGGGCGGAAGATCCCTCTACTAACCCTAACGTCGCCCTCTAAATAGCTATAAAAGCTATTAATAATATCGCTAGGCCTAATAGCCTAGTACTAACCCTACTAGTATTTAGAGCTTACCCGCGCCTAACGGACGATTTAGCACCCTTACTATCGATTATATAACGCGCCTAAGCTATATAAAAGGCTACTAATAAGATCTGCTAACTCTATGCTAGTTATTAGGTTAACGAGGCTATTATAGCCTGAAATAGCCCTATAACCGAGCCTATATTAAGCCTACCTCTCTAGTCAGAGGTTAGAGTATAGCGTGAAAAAGATAGCTAGAAGGGCCCTTACTAGCTTATCTCTAATAATAGCTACGAATATATAATTTAACTACTTAATAGGCTGAAATCCTTCTAGTTAACTATTATTAAACCTTACTACTAGTCGACTAACCTGCTAATAGAACCCGATAGTAATAATAATAGGATTGCAAACCCCTACGGGGCAACTAAGAGAATCCACGATATAATCGTTATTACTAATAATAAAGCTCCTACCCTACTACGGTACTAAGGCTAGCCCTGCTATAACCTAGCGCTAGGTCTAACTTCGACTATACTCCTTGCTAAAACGGATATTACTACTACTAACGAGACCTTCCTATCTACTAAAGAGTAATCTAACTATAACCTCGCTATTAAGTTATATAATAATAGCGTGATTATAACCCCTAGAGAGCTTTTTAAGCAGTCGACCCGATAAGAGATCGAATCCCTTATCGAACGAGGCGTATTTAACTTCATTAGGTATAACCCTGCCTGCTATAATAGGATCTAGATCTTCTGCTCCTATATTATTAATAAGGTTAAGAGTAAGATAACCTAGCCCTATAAGAAGTTAAGACTTATTATTTAGGGCTATGCTAATAATAGTAAAGAAGCTATTTTAACCTAGGCCCCTATGATCTAAAGAGCTAGTTAATAGCTAATCCTCGCGATCGCTCTATTATTATTAGCTAATAGCAAAACCCTTTAGATCTACAACATTACCTAAGCCTATATCTAGTCTATTACCTATCTCGCCTGCCCTATCCTCGCTAAAATCCCCGCCTAAATATAGTATAAATACCCTAATAATATTATTATAGAGGTCGTGAAACCCCTCTATAGTATTGCTAAGGCTAGCACCTATTAGTAGGCTATATATAGCTACTACTATAAAGAGAGGCTCGAGATAGAGACTTCGTCGTTTAACCCCTGCCTGCTTATATTAACGAAAAATAACCTATCTTTTGCCGTTATAGGTATATAAACTAATAATATATTAGGCCTATTAAACGACGTATTTTCCGCTCTTAAGGAGGCTAAATTAACTAAAGCTAGCTTTTTAGCTAAACCTAAGCAGATCCTCGCTGTCGATAACCCCCTTATATTTAATAGTAGGATCGTAACGATCGATAATAGCAATACCCTCACCCTCTGCTAAAAGGACTAAGGGCTTAAGTTACGCCCTATTAACCCCTCTGCTAACGAAGCCGTCCGAAAGCAGCAATACGTTAAATAACACGCCTATAGCGCATATATCACATTAATTTGCTAACCCGAGGCCTATTTCGACCTATCTATCGCTATATAATAGCAAAACCCTATAGTTAACGATATTAGAATCCTTAACTAGCGAATACTCTAGTAGTTATAATCTATTAATAGAGGCCTTAGTTTTATCCCGCTTAACCTCGCTATTGCAAAACTATTTATTTTTATTAATAGATCTTTTGCTAATAATAATAACCTATCGTTATAACTAGGCTTTATTATTATACTAGCTAACGAGACTAATAATAATAAGGCTATTAATATGTTCGAAATTAATAGTAACGTCGTCTACTATAGCTTAACGAAGTTAAAACGCATAACCCGTAGCGTACTAGCCTCGGAAATCTATAGCATAGTTACTAGCGTCGATATAGCCTATACGATCGCAATAACCCTCTAAAAGGTCTCTGATCGACTAGACCTACTATCGATATCGACTATTATTTATACCGACTCATATTTGCTATACGAGTACCTCGTTAAGCTAGGTATAACGAAAGAAAAGCGCCTTATAGTCGATATAATAGCGCTATAGTAGTTATATAAATACTATAAGATCGCGGAGATCCGCTAGATCTATAGCAACGATAACCTAGCTAATAGACTTATGAAGTTAACGCCGAATAAAGCCCTCTAACGGCTTATTAATAATAACAAGGCGATGATACGGATAGAGGGGTGGGTCGTTCGATAGTAGCTGGGGATATATAGCATATCAGGGGATAACGATAAAACGTGCGAAAACTGCGGTTATTAGGCTATTTAGGCCCCTTTTGTAAGTAGTACTATTTGGTGGTTATCTTAACGAATATGGGCTATTATAGGGTAGGCACTAGCAGTAATAAAAGACTGCTAGTGTTGGAAGCCTAGTCGGCGACCGGCGCCACGTCGGGCCGTTCGGATCCACCTATTGCGCCGATTCAACTAATAGGAGGGCCAGGACCCTATATGCAAGGACTGCCTATATAGCTATCGTAACCACCAAACCTACGATAGTTAGATATCACGAATAACTACAGTATTACGGAAGAACCCCATCTTTCTGGTACTATTACCTGCGCAGGATAGTTATTCCGACACTTACCTTAGTACTTTACAGTCGCTGTCTCTCATTGTGTAAAAACTGACATAATATTCACCCGAATGCAACCCTCGCTGGAGAGCGGGCTGATTCTCTGCTGGGATTTGACTTCCTGTGGGCAACGAGCATGGAGGGCATCAGTTGAAGGAACGCCAACATGGTAACTGGCATGGCAGCTATGCAGAGTTTGTCATTGAGGGAATTGAGATACGAGCCACTCGATACTTCCTCCTCTTGATATGGAAAGGAGCCATCATCATGCAGCTTATGTAGGGCATCATTCCACCTAAGCTACGCCCCCGCTCGAAACTCGCTGGACAGGCTCAAGTCGGATATAGGCCGCATTGTTTATCTATCCGCTTTGACGATCATCTTAAGAGCTTTCCCATACTTTAGCCAATAGATCGGGGCAAGTAAGCATACTACTCTCGGTCGCGCGATGTGGCTTTAGCCGTCTAGAACGATAGATAGAGGTTATCAGTTGCCTGAGAACCGTGGTAAAAATGTTACTCCCTGCAAGCTCATTTCGTTCCTAGATTCCTCGACGGCGACAGTTAACAAAATAGATGTGCACCACCACAGCATACTCTGTGCATTGTGATGTTCTGGGTCGTAATCACAACATTCAAAAGGCGAACTGGAGCTGAACAAAATCGTTTGCTTCTGGGTTTATTTCATTTCGTTCGTGGTATCTCCTTCATCTAATCTGAACTCTTCTTCTTCAACTTATTAGCCTCTTGGTACGCCACCTTCATGACTATTTCCTCCTCTGCACCTCTCCATTTTCTCCCGTCCAGGTGCCTCAGACACAGCAACTTTCCATCATCAGGGTAGTAGAGCCAGCAAGCCCATCTCGCCCACATCCCCTGCTCCTTCATCTGAGTCCTGGCTCGATGTCCGATAGTGTCCTCGATGAAAGCACCTCTGGGTATCGCCAGCCTCGTAGGAAATACCCTCGCAAGATAGTGTTTCGTCGATACGATGTGCGGCTTGTCATGCCAGAAGAACATGGGAGTCAGTGGTACCCTCTTCTCTGGGTCCAAAGGGCTCACGAAGTCCCTCTTGAGCTTCGCCGTTAGGGCTCTCAAATTGGGATTCTCGTGAGCGTGGGCCGAGCCGGCATACTCCAGCATCCGCACGGCTGCTAGACAAATGTATTTCACTGGCGCCTCTTCGTCCTCGTCTGCGAATTTCATGATGTCCACAATGTGCTGCACGGGAATGTCTGCCGCCAGCGTCCAATCGTGTTGATGGACCCAGACGTACGTCGTTGTCGTTAGTCTGAGGGCCGTCCGCACAGCAAGACCAAAGCCGAGTCTCTCTTCAGGTTCCACGAAAGCAACTTTGCCGTCACTTGTCCGGCTGACAGTGAACGACGCTACGTTAGCGGTGAGAGTCCGTCCGCTGTAGCCATATTCTGCTTCGCCTTGCTCCTGCGTCAAATCCGCATCACTTCCAGCTTTTCCGTAAGCGTCGAGGACGAGTTCCTTGACATTGCGCTTGTAATGCTCAAAGTGTCTTGCACCTTCCTCCGTAACCTGGCCCTTCTTCAATCTGGGTATCAGCGCTATCCGCTCGTATGTGTCGAAAACGACAATGATGCGACATGACAGCAGGTCTCCACAATACGAACGGAAGGACCCAAAAACAGCGTCAAGGAGCCCCGTTGACGGCGCCGACGGGGTTGGCGATGTCGTAATTATCAGAGTGAGATCATCGGAGATCGACGCCGACTTAGGCAGCGCAGAGCTGGCGGGCATGGCTCTATGCGGAGGTGAGGTGCTTGCTACAGAGTCAGAATTCGTCTGCCTGGACATGGGTGAGGAAGGCAGTAGGTACGTACCTCGCTTTCAATCCGGAGAAGTGGGGCCGTCGCCGATGAACGCCGCCGGAAATCTTCAACAGGCTCACCAAATTTTATAGTGAGCAAACGAGACGCGATTCGCGACCTGAACGCTGATTCAAGCTCTATTGTGAGCCGCTGTCACTTTTTCAAAGGATCTTCAAACTCATTCTGAGGCGTAGGAGACAACGACAAGCAATCCCGGGCGGGAACAGCGAGCCCTGGTCTCAGGACCCATTTGGTCGGCCCGCACGCAAAAAATTCTTCCCGCATCGAAATCGTTGATCAGATCAAAAAGTTTGACCAGCCTGGGGGTCGAACCCAGAATCTCCTGATTGCACGATAGAATCGTAGTCAGACGCCTTGCCATTGGGCCAACCGGCCATGTTCGAGTAGATTCATCTCTGCCTGTTGGCGGCTCGGCCCTTGTCTACGCTCAGGAACCTCCACGTTAGATGCTGCCACCGTGCCTCCAACTCATAGTCCCAGGCACAGACTCGCTACCACTGTCCTCTGTTTTCTGGAAAAATGCTTCCAATTCAGGTCCCAAATTCTCCAGCTAGAGGGTATAATATTCGAACATAATGTAGAAATCCCCACCTGCGAGCTTTGTCGAAAGCAACCGTGTACCATCTCGTCGGCTTCGCGTCACACTTATATCCAGGTCCTGAATGCCTTACTTCCTGAATCCTAATCATCCAATACTCTACTTCTTCTTCCATGCACTTAAAAGTAGTATCCGCCGCAGATCTCCGAGTTCGGCGCACCTGCGCAGTGCATGTCGCAGTTCCATGCCGGCGCCGCCGTCTTAGGTGCTGTTGTGGAGCAGAAGCACTGGTCCCCGAACTGGGTGCCGAAGTACTCGTAGCCATCGCAAGCGACTGCGCAAAGGCGGTTGGTTTGGTTTTGGATAACCTGTCGATACCAGGTGTGAAGGTCTCGATTCTACTCGACTCGGAGTATGAAGAGGCAAATGCGTAAAGCAGTTGTCGGAAGAGTCGAGGGTCGGTATGCTGTCTCGAAAAGGGATGCAAAGCCCCAATAAGAAGCATTATATCTCAAATGGCGACGAGCGCTAGGCAGCCACGATGTGAGCAGGATCCTTCGTGCCAGCATCAATAACTGGATTGGGAGCCGCGCCCCTGCGCTACGACAAGAGCCTGGGTCCCTCTCAACTCCACAAGAGCAAACAAGCTCGTGGGTCTCGAGGCCAATGGCAGCATCGTAGTCGCAGCCAAAGCTTTCCAAACTCGTCTGGTATGCATGTCAGATGAAGCTAGAGGCGTCTCCCAGGGTTGGCATAAGCCTCGCAGCGTTTAGTCCTCGAAACAACAGCACTAATAAGCATTGGCGTCATGGAGATGGAAGAGTCGAAAAAAGCATGACCTTTCCGCCTTCCCCTGGTCTTGGCACAGGGGGCTTGGTTCAATGGCTAGGCTTCATCTGGAAGTGCTCATTTGCCAATTGCTGCGAAGATCGTCTGTTAGCGCGCTCGCGTCGGTCGCTTCTCTCAAGGCCGTTGCTTTATTTAGACGTGTCTCCGTCGTGAAGTATCAGGCAGCAGCTGAGAGACCACCAGTTCGCTTCAACATAGAACCGTCGCTTACTTTGCGCTCGTTGTCGTCGAAGTATTTCTTCTTGATGCCGTTGCTCAAGTGGATATAATGATGTGGGTTTGAAGCCCCCGTCGCGCAGAGCGAAACATCTCAATTACGGACTCGGCAGGTCCCCTGGACGCTCTGCCAGCAGTCAAGGCTCCTTCACGCGGCGAAGCTTGTTGCGTAACGGCCAAGACTAATGTGTACTCGTAAATATTTCACTTGAAGATACAAAGCCCGCACCAAGCGAATGTCATTTGGCTGAAACTATTGTAGACCGGGGTGAGCCGTTGGTTATCGGGTCATCATACTATACTAATTTGAAGACTTCTTTGAAAATGTGCTTAAACCCATTCCAAGTTCACTGCCTCAAGGTTAGAACGAGCGTTGCACTGCTTCAATGCGTGAGGTAGCTAACGCCGGTGACATTCTTACTTTCGAAAGGGGCCAATTAATCAGAGAAACTTGACCTGGCTGTTGTCTATACATTTACTTCCGTTTGCAGATTTTGATAGCCATTCTTGCACATAGAGTGTTGCCGATCATTTCGTAGATTACCGCTCATTGTACAAACCGAAAGCGCCTGCAGAAGACGACAGTAGCGAGACTGCAGACTCTTCAGCGCCGGCGGACTATGCAGAATTCGATCCTGCTACCTAATAATACGACCACTTACGCAACGGATAACATGAAATTTTGGTCAATCTCTGTCGAGGAGGTTGGATATCCCATCGCTAAGGCCGTTGAGGTTTTGGATATGCAGACATGCGACGGAATCGCCGATATCTAGTGTGCAAATAACCTCGCATATGACTTTCAACTGTGGCCACAAGTCTAAACCCTTCTGTGATACAACATTTAGGCAAGCGTAACATTCAATGCGTCGAAGAAGGGAACTAATTAGAGCTAGAGTCTGAACATGATTATTTCAAACAGCGAGCAATATCACTACTGGCGTTCTCAAAATGAAACGAGGTCTTGGAGGGTCGCTTTTTGGATGTTCGCGTGAAGGCCAGCCGATCTTGACTCAAGTTTTGTTGCGTTTACAGCGTTCAATCCGGTGCATTACTTGCGTGTCTCAAGCTAAGGATTGCTCTCCTCCCATCCCTCTCCAGTGGTATCGCCAAGCAAAGCAGCCTGCTATGTTGCTTCGTCTGTCCCTGAATTGTTCGATCACAATATCCAGACCCCTCATAAATAATAATTTGTAGGCTCTGTAGGATCAAAACCTGAACGAGTAGCCAGTACCGGATCGAAGTATACAACCTAGCATCTCTTACTATAATTTAAACTTGGCCCATGAGACGAAGATGTGGAAACCCGAAAACTTGGCGTTATGATGCGTAGCGATGATAATAAATGTGCTACTTGAATGGCAAATTTCCAGTGGCTATCAGAAGAGCTTTCAGTATTTTAGCCTTTCACTTCCCGATGTAAAACTAGTAAATTGTCGTTTATTTTAGCTGATCTCCCGCCCTTCTTTGGCCTAGATGTAAGGTCCGTTCAGTTCGCTCAGAGAAACCGCGCGTGAGACCTGGGTAACTCAAGTATTCATCTCATCAACCAGCAAAGATCCTCCTTACTCTAACCCGTCTTGTGCAGTGAGACTTCAAACGTGGCAGCAGAACAAGGTACCCGTCCTCGCACAACGGTTTTAGGTCTGATATGTTCATGTTGAACATCCAGTCAGTTGCCATCGAATCGCCGACGGTCTCATTCAATCACATGGAGGTGGTCCTGATCTTCGGGATGAGCTGCTGGCTCGGTATGCCAATCATGGATCTTGTCTGTGACGTATTGGCGCCTTTTCTCGTTGGGTGTGTATCCAGGTGAAAATGAGCCAATCTCATACAATGAAGGACAGCACTCCGGGTCCCATTTACCTGCATACGTAAGACTAATGATGGAATTTCCCGGTCGGATTGTGACCAGCCTGAATCCTTGCATCCGCTTGCATAATTTGCATTTACCTTGTAAAACTTCTTCTTCTGAGATGCGTTCATGTTCTGGTACAAGTAGAGTCTCATGTACGAACTATTCTCTAGACCCAAGTCTTATCGAAGTTTGCTTTTGTGAGTGAAAAGCCCGGTGACATAGTCCCATTCTCACTAAAAACTTATCTCATGTCATCGTTGTAAACGGGGGTTTTCTCATTTACGTACTGCTAGCATGGGCCAAAGCAGGGAATACCAGTTAAAGTTATTTTCCTGACGATCTTCCAAGAAAGTGAGCGAGGCTCAAACGTCTTTGAGCACATTACAAAAGTTTGGTACCTTTTGCGTGAATCGTCCGCCTAATACATGCTTCATGAAGTCTCGTTTCCCCCCCTTCCAATCCATCTCTTAATGTAATCCTCCTTCACCCCGCCCGCGAATCATAAATCATATATAGAGTATGCAGACAGTTAATTTCCTTAGACAGCGGCAGTTTCCTTCTTCTCGAGCTCGTGCGTAAGGTCGTCGTCAACAACGGCATTGTGGCGACCGACCTTGAGGTTTCCGGTGGCGATCTCGTTCTCGAGTTCGTCGAGACGGGATTTCTTCTGGTGGGTCTTCCAGGCTGGAAGACCAGAGTTAAAGACATCGTCCATCTCTTCGAGTGTGAAGCCCTTGGTCTCGGGGGCGAAGAAGGCGGTATGGAGGAAGGCGCAAGCGTTGAACGTGGCGAAGATGTAGTACATCTTGTAGTTCTGTGTCGACAGTGTCAGTTCTCTGATGAATTGCGAAAGATTACTCACGAATGACTTACTATATTCCACAACAGAGGGGGTACGGCGAAAGCCAGAACCATATTCCAGAACCAATTGGTGGAGGTGGCCAGGGACACAGCCTTGGCACGGATCTTGCTGGGGAAGATCTCGGCGGGGTAAGTCCAAGAAACAGGACCCCAGGTTGTCGCGAAGGTTGCGACGAAGAGATATGAGCAGGAGACCACGGCGGCAGAAACGGAGTGGTTTCCGTCAATGATCCAGGAAACTGACTCGTTCTCCGACGTGACCAAATCGCCCACGTTAGGCTGGCCATAGTATTGTTGCAGTGCACCCGAAATGAAAAGCCAGGTCATCATCATGAAAGCCCCACCGACGAGAAGTGGGCGACGTCCGATTTTGTCCATGAAAAGGATGGCGGGTAGGGTAAGGGCGACGTTGATGACATACTGGATGGAGGCGGTCATGAGAGGGTTACCCATATTCGCGCCCTGCATGATGTAGACGATGTAGTCTAATCGACGTCAGCGGTTTTCAGTCCAGGAATGCTTTCAGCATTGGACCACTTACACATCATGATGTTCATGCCACTCAATTGAGACCACATCTGGATGCTCATACCCAAGAGGACACGCTTGTACATGCGGGGAGCGACCAGCGCCCGGAAGCTGTTGATCTTCTCCTCGCGCTCGAAGCGGAGCGCCTCCTCGATTTCCTGATACTGGGCGAGGACCTTGGGGTGGTTCACATCGCCGCCGCCATGCAGAGAAGCCAGAACCTTGATAGCCTCGTCCCAGCGGTCATGAGTGGCAAGCCAGCGAGGGCTGTAGGGGCAGAAGAAAAGACCGAAGAGCAAGACGATGGCGGGAACCATTTGTACACCCCAGGGAATGCGGAAGGCGGCGGTTGGCTGGTTGACGTCGTTGGGGCCGCCGCCAATGCCTTCGGCGGCACCGTACTGAATGAAGTATTGAATCAAGATACCCCATGTGATGGCCCACTGCTGGAGCGAGACAACACGACCACGAATCTCCTTGGGCGCAATTTCGGATTGGTAGACGGGGACGATGGAGGAGGCGATACCGACGCACATGCCAGCGATGACACGGCCGACGCAGAGCATGGCTATATTCTGGGAAGCGCACTGAAGGATAGCGCCCAGGATCCACAGCAAGCAAGAGAACTGCAATGAGACTTTGCGGGAGTACTTGTCGGCGATGAAAGACGAGGCGAGAGAGCCGACCAGGGAGCCGGCAGGCATGGCGGCAGTGATACCACCCTGGGCATATTCCTTTGGGTCGTTGAAGTATTGCTTATAGGCCTGTGTTCCGAGAACACCACTCATGGAACTGATGTCGAAACCGAAAAGACCGCCACCGATGGCGGCGAAGCCACAGATGGCGTACTATCATTGCTTGTTTAGTCGTCAAGTCTCTTCAGATAGACTTGTACTACTTACAACATTGGTAAACTGCCACATGCTCAGGTTCGCGCGCGGCGATGGACTCCTATGTCGTGATCTTTTTTTATCGGAGCTCGGTCCGTTTGTCGTGCGCAGTCGAAACGCGGTATGGTAGGCGAGTGTGTCAAATGAAGTGTTCCCTCGTAGGTTTGGAAGCAGTTCGCAAGTAGGCGCGACGCAAACTTAAATCAACGGGCTGGAAGCAGGGCTGGGACGGAAGTGTGCATATTCTAGGTCTGGTAGTGGTCAACACGGTTCGGGGGCCGCCGTCGCGGTTGTCTCATGTAATGTGCTCCGAGTCACAACGTGGGAACGAGACGACCCCAGTCGCAACGGGATGCGGCGTCGAATGACATTGGGCTGAACGAGGTCGGCCATCTTGGGACCCTGGCCGATGGATTGGACGGACCGAATGCAAAAAGGTTGGCGCTGGGGTTGATAAGGTTAGTGTGGAGGATTGCCCGTTCCGTGGAATGGTATATGGTCAGTTGAGGGTGGAAGCAGGTGTGGAGGAGGCGAGGGGTGGTGATCAATCCTTCAAGTCAAGAGAGTTGTTGGCAATGACAGGTACTGCAATAGTCTGGTACGTAGGTAAGGAACGCAGGAAGCGAAACAGATGTCAGCCATTGAAGTGTACCAACGTCGTATTATTGGATGTTGCCGGGAAACTGTTGGAGAAGGATGATCCGAGGCATCGGAGAATGTATCTTTGTGGGGAGTCAGGAGCTCCCTTACTCCCGCCAACGTGCCTTCCAACTTGATGATCCTGTGGTTGGGATTGGGCGAGGGACCAGGAGTGCGGAGAAGGGCAGCAGAAGAGTCGCGGAGAGTGAGCTGCGAGAGGCTGACAAGTTGGGACGATTGACGATGGTACAAGGCGGACAGCGTGAGCTTGCAGCGATATTGCAGCGAAACGAAAAACCATATTTAATGCCACCGGGACGGTGTTGGTTGCCTGGGGCCCTCTATGGTCTGTAGGATGTCGATGTCTCATGCTGTGCCCATGTCAGTGGTGCGAATGATGAAGCCTGTGTGGTGTGTCTGGAGGTGTGGTTTCGTTTGCCTGTTTTCGGTCGGTGAATCTGTACTCCAAACATTGTCATAGGCCATACGAAGGTACCTTACTTTGAGTACCTCCAGATGCCTGATCCGATTCGCAGCTGACTGACTGAAAGTTGGTCGTCAAACATGAGGTAATGGAAGGTTACTGATGAGGAACGTACCTTTCTACTTTGTGTCTGTCTTCCCCGCTGGCCCCTGCTCTTTTCAAATCAGGGTCGGTCGCTCGCACCCTCCTTGATGCAACGGACCAATCTTCTCGGGTAATTTCCCCCGCAAAGGACAAGAACAGCCGCGACAAGAAAGTGAACTCATGGCGGCACAGACTGGCAGTCTGGTAAGGAAGACAGTGTCCGTGCAGATGAAAGACGGCAAAAAGCTGGCCTTGATCCCTGGTTGACGGTGACTTGACTGAGATGTCATCAACTAGCGCAGACCACAAATGGCTAACATGCGTGCATTTTCTCACTTTGGTGGCCTCACAATATCTCCCCCTTGAGTAGGCTTCTGGTCCGATGACAGTAGACTTGGCGATGAGCGGACCTTTCCTCCTCAGATCTGTGATTAGCTGCCCGGGCGGGCAAAGACGAGCAGATGTCGTGCCACTTTCGGCTTGTCCTTGGGTGACATGGCTGTTTATCGGAGAGGGCGATGCGTCAGTTGCCTCAGAGACGCCGTTACGCAAGGAATAAAGTGACGGGTCACTGCTGTGCGGATCGCTAAGGTAAGGTAGAGTCCAGAACTCGTTCGTGAGACCTAGACGGCGCCTGGCAGATTGGTCTTTTCCCATCCGTGATATGGTCAAATGAGCCCACCTGCTAGGCACAGCTAAAGCACCTCCCTAAGGCACATGTGAATGTCGGCGTCGTTTCATCTTGGCGTTCATCTAAGTAAGGTACCTTGGGTATGAAAAGTTCCAATTCTCCGCCTACTATTTCCATTTTGCAGATCACGGGACATCATGGTCAGGCAGTTCAGTGTTCCCCAAGCCTCCGGACCCACTTCGAGCCGACCCACCAACCAGCCCCAGGCCAGCTCCACACATGGCTCCTGCTTCCCCGTCCTTACCCCATTGGTCCAGTGGCTTCCTCGTTTTCTTCTTGACACCTCTACCACCCAACGGCAGAAATGGAAGGCACAAGACACACGAATCCTCCTTGCAACTTGTGCTTGTTGGCCTTGCTTGCACTGTGATCTGGACATCATTCCGTTTTGTCAACTCCATCAAGCCACCCACATCATCTCACTTCGTCTCAAAGACAGCTGTCTGCCATTTCGCCCCGGCTTCGCTTTTCCAAAACCCGACCCAGCCAAACAAGGCTCCAGCAGGAGCACCCTTCGTCTAAAAGCAGGCGCCACAGTGCCGCAACTACTGCACGCCACAAGTCTGCGTTGCCGCGATCGAATTGAAGGCCATGATCCTTTCCTTCTGCCGCTAGCATTAGAAGGCCTACAGCTCTCAATCCACCGAGAACACGACCGCGCCAGACCTCATGGCCCCTGCGCCGCTTGCTTGCGGGAATATGCAAACTTATGAAAACCTCCTCATTGCAGAGGACTTGATGCTTCACCGTTCTCACATCCTAAGCGACATCTCTGCCCTTGTCTCACTCATTGCGGGGGAAAGCCTCCCGAGCTCGACCGGCAGACCCACCAGATTGCGCTTCCGTCCTTGTTTTGCGGGCCAAATGTCGGCCCACCACTCCGAGACGGACCATCAGCAATCGTGCCAAGGTCACCAAGACTTGCAGTAATCCCAGATTCCACGCAGTTTACACGCATCAAGCCCGTCAGTGAGGCATCCAGTACTTGAAGCTGACTTCTCAGCCAAACTGTCACGGAAAACCAACGCAGTGATCCCAACTTCGCGCCTCGGTTGCTCGCGGTCTTGTCTCGAAGTAATCGGTCGTTCTCGGGCCTCACCCACGAACGAGCTCCACCAAAAAAGCACCAGGGCCTTCCTTCGTCTCGCTTTGAATGGATCGCTTAAATCGCCCAGAAAAAAAAAAAAAAAAAAAAAAAAAAACCATTCAACCATTGCACCTGCTGATTTTCAGACTTTTTCTGCCCAGAATTCTTTCTGACCTACACCAGAGAAGAGTCTGCAAATCTTCCTGTAACATCGACGTGGATCGGAATCTTCCCTGTCATACGCCCGAGAAAACTTTCGCCGTGGCATCCAACCGAGGCACGCCGTAGACATCCCGAAGAAGGGCCCATGGCCATCCCAGCATCCAAGTTGATACCGCAAACTTCCAACAATCTAAGAAATTTCTCTCATGCTTATTTTACGAAGGTTGAGATTTGTTGAATTTCTTCAACTAACCGTACTTTTCGTGACTTACCTGACGACTTTGTTTGGTGGAATCTACTCTGCAACGTTACCCCGACAGGAATCGAGTAAGATACGCCAAGGATTCTCTTGGTTTCGAATGCCCATCTTTCACCTGGATCTTCGCGCCGACTCGGCACAACATCGAACTCCGCGAGCATCAACAGCAATCAACGTCGAAAGGCTGGTTCACATTGGGTGTGGAGGGAAACGTAACCCGGCCGAAAGACAGACACCCACCTGTCAGTCGCCAGTAATCAAAGGCGACCTTGACACGTCCTTTCCCGCCCTTGACTTACCAGGCGTACCTGCCAATCGCCTCCAGGCACCGGTCCATCTCCCAACTATAGGTAGCTGCAAACTGAGGCAACCTCCACGCCCGGGATCTCGGTGCTGCTTCGCCCCGATTCCATGCTTCTCGGGCTACCAAGGCCCCCCGGGCAGGCTAGAGACTCAAAAAGCTCGAGCTGTTGCGGGAGCTCCCCCAAGTTTGCCTGACCGGGGATGCAAGCATTGCTGCAATTAGGACGCGAGATGCTGCAAGAGTTGCGCCGACGGCACAGACCTCCTCTCGGCTACAGCTTGGCTGTCGTCAGCGGCATCTGAGGCTGAACAGCATCCGAGCGAGGATGTTAGTTCATCTCGCTACCTCATGACTGGCTTGCTGACGAGGTCTTGTCGCAGGATCCCACTTGTCGTCAAGCTGCGAAAAAGCGTCGTGACTTACCAACTGACTCGCCCGCCTTTACCGTTATCCCATCGAGTTACCAAATGAGCCCCTTCAGAATATCAACACACCCGAAAGTGCATCCAATCGGGTCATAGTACCTTGTGATTCACCGTCTGTAGTTGTGTCGCAAACCAGCACCAGTTTCCGTACAATCGGTTGACTACGCCCAAATGTCCCTTCTCTTTCCACCAGGCTACAGGCTCTTTACACGTAAAAGGAACTCGCAGCTGCCCAGTCGCTGTTTCCTCTCCACATCCATGCTCAAGGCACATAATGCAGTGAGAAAAGCGCCAGCATCCCCAAGGACACTGCCAAGGTTGCGAGTCATCGCTCAGTCCCGCTCCCAAGAGGAAGCCGGATTGTCTCGTCGCCCGAGGCCTATGCAAACTCCAAAGAAGCTTACGAGGCTCATTGTCTGTGAGTAGTCAGCGGTAAAAAGGCGTGGGGAAGGTCAGTGTTGTCGCTCCCAGAAGTGGGAGCAGTTGCACTGCGTCAGATAGCAAACCTGTGAGGGTCCGTGTGAATAAGTCCATAATCATTCAAGCCCACTAGGGCTGGCCCATGCCAGGAAAGAGGGCGGCGACGCTCCAAGACGCCAAGAGAGACCGGGCCTGTAAAGTCAATCGGTGCCGCCGACTTCCATTATCATACAACTCGTTTCGAATAATGAAACTGCAAGCAAGCAAACATTGAGAATCCAGCTCGACGCGGGGTCGGGGCATAGGTGAAAAGGAGGTTGGTGGGGGTATCGATGCAAAGAAACAGCCGCCTCTCCTGACTCCATCTCTGTACCGAAGGCCGTCCACGCCATCTGAATAAGGAACAAGTATAGCAAATAACCCATTATTAACCTGAAATGATCCTCCACTGTATAGTCAATCCCGTCCCGTCGGCTTCGAACAGTTGGTTCAAGCCGTTCTGGCTTCATTTTGACGAATTGTGCAGTTTCTGAAGGTGAGCGCGTTGTTTGCGGAATGACGAGTAGTTGCCGGCGTAGATCGGCTCGAGAATGCTCGGTACGCGGTTGGTGCGGGAGTTCGGGTGCGCAAGCTCCCGCATCCTATTCTGTAGCATCTTGTAGGCGTAGCGGAACTCCTCCAGGATCCGGCCGGCGTTGCTTGACCCGCCGGAGATGTCGTTGGCAGGGTTGTTAGGGTCAATGACAGAAATACGGTCGCGGTTTTTGTACACAACGTTGGGCACTCTTGTCTGGCGTTGGTGTGAGAGAGGAAACGGGAGTTGTCTAGGATGGAGAGCATACCTTATGCACGTAGCCAGGGGGGTTGAGACGGATGGCGGTGTTGTAGTAGTCAAACCTGTTTCCGTAGAGATCGAAGAATTCCATCAGCATCTCACCGAGATGGTGCTCCGGGGCAAGGTTTCGGCTCTGGACCTGGGGCATAAGCTGGAGCATGCTGACGACCATGCATGTGACGGTAAAGCTCCCGATGCCTCCGTTGACCGGCTCGTTGAGGCCACGCATGGCAAGGAAGTGTTTGATCATAGTGACGAGGATGGGCATGGCAGGAAACTTCTCCTTCCACGCGACGAAGGTCTTGATGGCTTGAGGTCCATCAAGCCGGTCGAATGAAATATCGACTCTCAGGCCAGTGATATTGTCGATGTACTTGACGAGGGGGACCTTCGCGCTTGGGATAAACTCCATGCTGTTGTAGTGCGCGATTTTCGCCCCAGTAAGGAATTTACCGAAGTTTCTCAAAGACTTCATGCCGAAGAATTCGGAGGGCCCACCCTTTCTCCAACGCGCGCCACATACGACCAGATCCATATCCGCAGTAGGAAGGTACAGACCCGACATGTAGGAACCGAAAGGTTCAACATCGCAGTCCTTATAATTGCGGTTGAGTGCCAGGGCTCTGCGAAGTCGGTCTACTAGGCGTGTGCGCATGGTATGCTCGAATTCGAGAGGCCTGACCATGCTGTAAAAGTCCTGAATTTCCTTGTGCAGCCTGAAGTGTGTTAGGAAAGAAGGTTCGCAAGGATCGCGTCACTCACCAAACACTCATGTCTGATGTCTTGGAGTGATCGTGCTTGATCCAAGGAGTCGGTTCCTCGTTGGTAGTGACAACCCACTCCGGCAGGATGCTGCCGCCTACCGGCATCTTATTTACCTTCTTCAGCGGGCCATAAGCAGGCGGCTTGATGTTATCGTCGGCGGTGCGCTTTCTTGAGCCAAGCGCGTTGTCAGCCACGATGGGCTTCGCGGGCAGATTCGGTCTGCTGTTGGAGCTCAAATCCGCGCGTGGACCAGGAGGCGGCGGTGGCGGCGCAGCGACGGGGGGAGCAGGACCAGGTGGCGGAGGTGGAGGGGGAGTTGGCGACTTGGAGGGAGGTAGAGTGATCTCCTCTTCCTGCCCGTCCTCATCGCCACCGTCGACGTCGAAAGATATAAACTCCTCAGCCTCGGTGCTGGCAGCGAGTTTGTCGGCGGCGGCATCATCGACGCGAGCCTTGCGGATCATCTTGACCATGTCCTTTTTCTTGCGCTGTGCATCGGCGTCGGGTGGGGGAAGTGCGGTGTACGGGTCCGGGTTGGACCACTTGGGGACGCTGTTGCCGTCGTCGCCACTCTCATCACGACGAGCGCGCTTTTTGGAAGGTGCGCCTGACTCGTTCTCTGAATCGGAAATGTCCATCTCAGCCTCGTCATCGTCGGACAAATCGTCGACATCGCGGTAGGTTATGCCGGCATCAGCATCATTGACGAGGTTCTCGTCCGGGCCGTCCTTACGGTCGCGCAACAGTTCTCTCTCCGCTGGAATGATTTTTTGGTATGCTCCACGACCACGTCCACGGAAGGGTCCGCCGCGAACGCGTCCTCCGCGACGTCCGCCAAAGCCTTGACCTGGGCCTGGGCGGTAGGAATCGCCAATGTCGGCTACGCCAGCGGGCTTCTCCATCCGGAAAGTGAAGTCGCCCTGGGGCGGTCTCGAGTCAGGTCTGTAGCCATCGAAACCTCCAGATCTTCGGCCTGCGTCGCCTCCTCTATAAGAATCGTAGTGGTCGGAACGCCTCGGGGGCGACCTGGAGCGCTGGCGATACTCACGGTCTTCTGGCCAGGGATTTCGCCAACTGTCGCCAGCTCCAGGAGGCGGTGGGTGATGGGGGCGCGAGTCGTAACAATCACGGCCATTGCTGCGATTGTCGCGATTACCTCTCCGAGGCGGGTATGATGGTCTATATGAGCTCATCTTTAGGTTGGGCGCGTTCACGTTTAGAGGTGGATCCTTGTGTTGACGCGTTAAAAGTTGAGTGACGGACCACAAGGTGCTGAAACAAAAACTGGGAGGGCGACGTCAAGGTCTAAAATGCTGCCCTAGCGTATCGATAAGCGCACGTGATAAGCCTTATCTGAGGTGGGGGTTTGTGCAGAGATCTTATCTGCGGAAGTGCAGGTGCAGTTGCAGGGGTGATGCCCTGCTGTTTTCATCACTGCTCTGGTAGCAATTCAGATGGATGCAGGTGCAGTGTATCAAAGCTGTATTGAGAGACCAAAGGCAACTTCTGGTTGCTTTATATGCCAATTCACAGAGAGAATACAAAGGCACTCAGGGTGCTGAGATGAAATCATCACAGTCGCCCAAGAGCATGCTAGCTTCTCAGGTGTTGACACCCTGATAGTGCGGTGCGGTCTTTTTTGTCAACCAGCTCAGCAAATGAAGCCACAGTTGAGTCTTCCGGATTGGCCTTCATAATCTGGAAAAAGCTCAAACACTAGGGGCTCGTTCTACTTGAATGTTTTTTCGTCCTCTGCTTTTCCCCAAGACTGACTCTTGGTTCTTGAGTCGTCCTCCCCCATTGAATTCTCATCAGTGTAGCTGCATGTTTCTTGGAAGTCTCCCCTGATTCTAAACTAGTTAGGGAGTAAATGATGTCTTCCCATTAGTATTCATGTGGACCACCTTCTCAAGACTCTTGAGACAATTGAGCTCTACCTCCATATTTCAAATGCGCCCTTTCGTCTTTTCAATGGCCTCTATCGCCATATGCGCCTGAAATTAGAAGACAACGCCACCGCCATCAACGACTAAGTCGCTTCCATTGAAATAGCTTCCAGCCTTGGAGCACAGCATCACCACAACACCCGCAACCTCCTCTGGCATGCCCATGCGCCCAGCAGGGTTCCTCTCAGCCCACATCCTTCTCGCTTCAGCCAGTCCCTCGCCGTCGTTCAGTACCGTATCCATGTACCCAGGACTGATGCTGTTGACGTTGATTCCGTAACCGGCCCACTCAGCAGCGAGACTGCTCTTCAGCATCAACAGCGCGCCCTTGCTTGTGTTGTATGCCGCTTGAGGTTGCGGGAAGTTGACCCTATGCGCCGAGATACTCGCCGTGAACACGATTCTTCCACCGCGCCCTTGACGGACCATGATCCTGGCCGCAGCTTGTGCGCAGATGAATGCGCCCGTGGTGTTGATGTCCAAAATCTTCCGAAACTGGGCAGCAGGCATCTCTAGTGCGTGTACACATCCGACCACACCCGCAAAGCAAACGAGATAGTCGATCCCGTCGAGTGTCTCGGCAGCTCGCTCCATTGCCTTTCCGACGGCATCTTCGTCTGTGACGTCGACTGACAGCGCATCGATCTTCCTGTCGGGGAAAGCCTCTCGCAGGGCCGCGATCTGCTTGACGGCATCGGCTGACGTGATGTTTAGGTCCAGCAGCATGAGGCCAGTGAGACCGTGTTGAAGCATCGCCTTCACGACGGACATGGCGATGGCACCCGTGCCGCCCGTCACCACTGCGGTTCCCGGGAGGGCGAAGCGAGAAATGGCATCATCGGTGACGGTTGCTGTGCGTGTCTGAGCCCCAGGAAGACCATTAAGGCCATTTGCGAGGGTCATGAAAGGAATTGCGCGCTTGGTAAGCTCGTCGCGGGCTGTTGGGTCGGCCATCTTGGCAGGGGTGAAGGGACGAGAACTGAACTCCTCTGGGTTTTCTCCGTTGGTCTTAGGGTGGAATGACAGATGCGAAAAAATGCGGTGCGCAGGCTCGAACAGCAAGGAGATGGAGGAATGAAGCTGAATTGGAGGACAGACATCGGACCTCTGGGTTCAAGGCTCAACAAGTCACTTGAAGCAAGGGGTGACAGGATGCCGTCCAGCGGCGAGGTTGCGGGGGACTGTCGCCCGATGCGGGCCCGTGCTGCCGGTGGCGGGGTCCCGATGGTGGGGTCCTGAAGACGTCACAGTGGTGTTGACGAGTGGTCATCGTTCAGTTCACATTCTTGTTGGCCTGGGCGCCGTTGGCTATGACTTTGGGTGCAATTGTCGGTACCTAGTATTGTATATTTCGATAATTTGATATTCTGATTACTTTTCGCTGGGATGATGCTGTCGTTCGGGAGTACGATTCATCTCACGGACCTAACCGTTCGCACATTCAGCGCGGCTACGTCTGACAGTGCAAAGAAGCCCCCGAGCAAGAGAGGGCATAGCATTTCGTGGTGGGCAATCATTGCAACCGCCCACCCACAACAAGCGCCAAATGTACTCGACGAGGTTCGTCAATCAACCGCTGCGGGGTCATTGGCTGGCTGGCATATAATATTCGTGACAAGGATTCTGTAAGGTCAGTAGAGTATGATCGCATAAATTCTCCGCAAGGCATACTCCAGTTCTGCCAACAGAAAGCAAGTATCCATTGATAGGGTAGCAGAGCCTGCTAGTTTAAGACTACTGCTTGTCCTGCAGTTGTTCAGAGTCTCACAGGAATGCACCACGCTGACAAGAGTGTTTGCAACCTTGAGGTCTGGTAAGGACCATGTCAACACTGATTCCCACTAGGATTTTGGACCGCAATGCAGCCGCAATATTTTTGTTGCATGGTGGAACGCCTCCCAAAACTATTGCAGCCAAGTTTTAGACTTCGCGTTTCTGAGGTTCATTGCAGTGAAAGGATCCTCATTGTTGCGAAAATGTCCGACTCGAAGCGACTTGCCTCCCTCGTGTCTTCCGATTTATCAAATGATATGGGGTCTTCGTAGGTTGGGGTCCGATTTCGACTCCCAAGGCCAGAGAATAAGCCACTTGGTTCGTGGACATGCACTTTGGTTGACCGAGCGGACAATCGATAGTTTGCTATGAAAGGTTTTGGTAAACAGAAGTAGAAGACCGAAAGGGACCAAACCACTTATCACATATTTATATAGATGCCTGTCAGACTGCAGTCAATAGTTTTAGTAATATAACTTTAATCATGACAGGATTCCTACATTAGCTATCACACTATTTTAGGCCTTTTGCGCTAAACAGCATAGGGGAAGCAACAAGACATCGTAAGCTGGTCGGCATTGAACAAGTCTTGCATTAGCAACACTATGCCTGGTCGAAGACTTTTCTTCCAACAAAACTTCTTGCCAATCAATAGGTCTATAACATTCACAAACACTCGTCAACATTCGTTTTATCTCGTACAATCGACCACCACTACAACAATAACAGCCTCACCGGACGCTGATTGAAAGCTTTGAATGACAACCAAGTATTTACACGATACTTGAAAACCTTGCCAGAAATGCAGTTGAGCCTTTGACTCAAAACGAATGGTCTTAGGGACAAGTCGCTCTGGGTTGTGGTAAGCTAAAACTGCCAAAACGTGTATGAGCTCAGCTGACTCGCTTCTCCAGTGTAGGTTGCTAAGGTGGGAACATTCGTTCTATGCGCCTTGCCCTACCTGTGGATGAAACGGAATATGTCGTTACAGTCAGAAAGTCCTATAGCACGTTGAGAAGGGCCTTCTAGGCTTACTCCAGCCATGAGAATAGATCATGCTTTAGGGGGGGGGGGTGGGAGGGGGGGCAGAACTGTGACTTTTAGACTCTTGTCCATTGCCGCATGTTGAATGGCACACACACCGCAGATAAATGACTTCATGAGTTCACATCAATTACCAATCCGTTCAAATGGCGCTTTACAGTCACATCAATCCTCGCAAACTCAAAATCAGCTGCTCGTCCTCTAGCCAGCCCCACCAATGACGAGGTAAGCTCACGTAACCGAAAACATCTTTACAATGGCCGCATTGTGTAAGACTCATCCATGTCTATTGAATTACGTAAACATCTATGCTAATGGGGCAATAATGTGTGCTGCCATCATCCTTTGAGTGTCTCACGCAATGGACCGTAATGCGCGCAATGAAGGCGTCCTCTATCTCTCCCCAATAAACAAACATACAAAGATATGTTTTTTTCTGGCCCACGACTTCTGTGCGTGCTGTGGTGCAGGTGGTGGTATGATGTGGCCACGAATATGCCCAGTACAGCTTTACCACATCGGGAAATAGAAGCAAACATATGCGCTGTGCTATGCTTTGCTTCCATGCAACATACAATAGGAAAACAACGTGACTTGACACCGAATGTACGAGGCGTCATGCTTTATCTGCGGTTGAAGTTCAAGAACTTGCTCTGTTGAGGTTGTCAGTATTTGTTGCAAGTATAAACTAGTTTGGTTCAAACTCACAGCAGCAAAGAGAATGATCAAGTTGCTTCCCACGAACGCGAGGAAGATACCCATATCTCTCCATCGGTTGTCGAAGCTTAAGCCGAGAGGCGCGTAGTACTCGTCGCCGACCTTGTAGGCACAGTACTGGCAGTCCTGGGTGTTGTTGTTGGCGATGTATCCAGGCCCTCCCGCCTCGAAGAACGGCTGCATGTACTCTCCACAAGTCTGGCCGTCGGGGGCCTTGAAGGGGTTGAACTCGGAAACGGCACAGTTTACCTTCAGGTCGTGCAGCGCAGTCGTGACCATGCCGCCGATCAGACGCGTGAAGGGATCAAGCTGGTACAGCCAAGCGCGCCAGAAGCCCGGCATCTGGGGCGCGGGGATGGTGACACCGCAGAAGAGGGCGAAGGTAATCATGATGAAGGGGTCGAATTGGGAGGAGATGAAAGGGGAGGGCGTGAGGGAGGCGAGGGCCTGGCCAAGGGAGACGGAGAAGAGCTCGGTGATGAGAATCATCAAAAACTGGTAACCCGCGCGGGACGAGTCGTACTGGAAGCCCGGCATGTAGTACACCGGCAGGAAGAAGCCGACGGAGCAGAGGATGGAGTAGGGGAGCTCTGCGATGGTGATGGCCGCGGCGAAGGTGAGGGGGTTGTACATCTTGGAGGAGCTCTCGCGGAAGAACAGAGAACGCTTGATGTGGAACATGACCTCAACCTGAGAGATGATGAGAGCGGGCAGAACGGTAACCTGGAACATAACGAAGACCTTGTACTGCAGGGAGCTGCGGCTGTCGTTGAGGTTGAGGTACGTCAGACCGGTGATCAGGGCGACGATGATGTGGTTGAACAGGCGAGTGAAGAGGTAGTCGGGGCTGCGCCAGAAGGAAAGGTTCATGCGACGGACGACAACCTTGAGTTGGTGCATCTGCGGCGAGGCATATTCCTTCTCCAAGTCCGCGTTGACGATGCGGCCGGCAGCCATGCGCTGTTCCTTGAGCTGGGAGATGGTGTCCTTAACGTTAGCAAGCTCGGCCGAATCTTCCCAGATGTCTGCCCAGTCACGGTTGCCGACCCGAGGAGCTGAACCAGCACCGATAGCCTCGAGCATGTACTCGGCAACGTTGTCTGTGGGCTTCGCAACAGCACCGTGGCGCTTGAGGTAGTCACGGAGAACGACAGCATCCTGGCCAATATCACCGAAGTAGACGGTGCGTCCACCACGCTGGAGAAGGAGGAGACGGTCAAAGTTCTCGAACAGGGCAGCGTTCGGTTGATGGATTGTGCAGAGGATAGCCTGTCCGGCAGCAGCGAGCTTTTTAAGGAATCTCACGATGTTGAAGGCACTCTGAGAGTCAAGACCGGAGGTAGGCTCGTCCAGGAAGAGGAGGAGTTCGGGCTTGGCGGCAAGCTCTACACCGATGGTGACACGCTTGCGCTGTTCCACAGTGAGGCCGAATTCAGGGGTTCCGATGATGCAGTCTGCGATATGCTCCATTTCCAGCAGGGCAATAATTTCCTCTACATAAGTAAAGCGTTCAGCCTCAGGCGTTTCGAAGGGCTGACGGAGCAGAGCAGAGAATCGGAGTGCTTCGCGGACAGTTTGGGTTGGGTCGTGAAGATCAAGCTGCTCGGCATAGGATGTAGAACGTTGGAACTGCTTGCCAGGCTTCACACCATCGACAAGGACATCACCACTGATAACACCGATGTTCTTGCGGGAAGCCAGCACGTCCAAAAGCGTGGTCTTTCCGGCACCGGAGGCTCCCATGAGGGCAGTGAGTTGGCCTGGCTTTACATACCCGAACACATTGTTGAGAAGACGACGGGTGCCACCAGGGACGGGCACATCGTAGTTGAGGTTTTCCCAGGTGAGGACACTGTTGGAGTTGATTGTGAGGTCGGATCCCTGACCAGTGTTCTCACCACGGCGCTTCGCGTCTCTTTTCGCCATCAAGGCGTCATTGAGCTTCTTGCGTTCTTCGTTTGGCTTTTGATAGACCTTCGCGTTGTTACCGCCACCTGCGAAGTTCATAAGTTCACCAAGGGTGACGTTCATGATGAGGAAAAAGACGATGAGAGCGAGGATGATGCCCCAGTTGCGCCAGAGGTCACCCTTGAAGTAGGAGAAGCCCTTGGCGATATAGGCAGAGCCATCAACGATTGCAGTTCCGGGTACAGAACCGGCGAGAGTGCAGACTTGATGGTTGATGTCGGTATATCCAGGGCCGGACGGGATCAAGGATTCGTCGGAGCAGGTAAGCTTGATGCGGGAAAATTCGTTTTGCATCATGGAACTAAAGGCAAGTCCAAGGGCGTTGACCCAGTAGATCCACCGAATCCACTTATGCTCCGACTGGTACTGGATCAGGTAACCGGATGTAACGACGAAGAAGGTGATGAGAACGACAGCGAATTTGATGGCGGCGTCGAAGCTCTGTAGTGATTTGTTAGTATTTCATCGCGATGGACAGATTTGATTGATCGAACCTTGCTGACACATCCTATAATGCGGAAGAACAAAGTCATGGCGATGTTGCCAGACAAGATCATGAGGTAGAAAGTGAAGAACGCCCCCGCCTGGCGGACTAGGCCAGCCATAAAATATACTATTATCGAAAAAACCATGATCTGACTTGCTGCGAAAGCCTGGTCGACGATGATCTGTGCAATCCAAAGCGCCGAAGGACGATGGAAGGCATACGCTTTGTGCTTGTTGACAATGGCTCGACCCGTCATCGTACCTGCAAGCTCGGAGAAAGCCTGGAAAGCGTTGAATAGAAGGGAGATGAACATAACACCACCTTTGCTGAAACTGCTGGCGGAAGTAGAACCAAGCTGGAAGAACAGAGTACCGAGAACGATGGCGATGACGATGGAGCGAAGCCAAGAGAGTGCAAGGGAGAGACGATCCTGGAGCTTGAGTACGAATTGACGCTTCATGAGAGCCCAGACCTGGAGATGGAAGCCGACAGCGTAGACGGAGCGGTGGGAAGAGCCACGCTTGGCCTCGCGAACGGCAATTTGGAAGTCCTCGTGCTTCTCGGTCTCCTGGTTCAGGCGGGCCTTGTACTCCTCCATCTCGCTGTCAAGCTGCTTCTGGAACTTGGACGACTTGAAAGCTTCGGCGAGAGTCTCGGGGCTGTGGGGGGCATTCTCGGTGGAGCGGCCGGCAGCGTACTCGCGCTCGAACTCGTCGGTGCAGCCGGTGACGTAGTCGGGTGTGGTCTGTCTGGGGCGGGGAGCGAAGCCAAGACTCTCGAAGTAGGCACGAGCTTCCTTTGCGGGCCCAAAGTAGACCTGCTTTCCGACATCGATAACCATGACCTTGTCAAAGAGATTGTAGATGTTCTCGGAAGCTTGGTAAAGGGAAACGAAGGTGGTAGTCTGATATAGGTTGGTCTGGACACGGAGAGACTTGATGAAGTCAAGGGCGGTGGAAGCGTCCAAGCCACGAGTGCTGTTGTCCCAAGAAAGGACACAGGCGTTGGTGATCATCATCTCAGCGATAGACACACGCTTCCTCTCACCACCGGAGACCCCTCTCACAAAAGCATCACCAACAACGGTGTGACGGGTGTGCTCGATGTTGAACATCTTGAGGAGAGTGCTAATGACCTGCTGCTTGAAGTCGTTTTTGGACATACCGGCGGGGCGCTTGGCAGGGACCTTGGTGTCCAAGGCGAAGCCAAGGGTCTGCTCAACGGTGAGGGTCGAGTGATGAATGTCGTCCTCCTGATTGTACACAGCCTCACCACGGTACCTCTTGAACTCATCCGCGGTGAAGGGTCCGTAGCGAACATCACCAGTCACGCTGGTGAAACCGGCGCGCTGGTTGGCAATGGTCTTAAGGAAAGTGGTGCAGCCTGAACCAGGCTTACCAAGAACCAGGACCATCTCACCCGGCTTGCATACCCCCTTGAAATTGTCCAGCAGTGTTGCTTCCACGCCCTTCTTTCCCTTACCCAGCATATTCATGATGGGAGTGATGTAGTCGAAGAAATTGATGAAAGCGTCGGGGAATGTCTGAACGTAGTTGGTAGTACCACCGATACCTTTGACGGTAAGTCCGTCCCAGTAAGCACCGATGTGCTTGGGTCGAATACCGGCCTGGCGCTCGGCCTCGACGCCACCACGAAGGACGCCTTCCAAGTCAAACTGCTCGGCGTCGGTGTCGGAAGACGGAGTAGCGGAGTTGACATTTGCCACGACTTTTTCGACATCCTCCGACTTCCTACGGCTGTTGCGGCTGTTCACTCTGCTTGCGCGGGAAGCGCCAGAAAGTTCGCGCTGGAGCTCTGCGAACTCGGCCTCGGCCTGGTGGACCGAGATACCGGCGTGGATTGCGGTGAAGCCATCGGGGTTGTTTGCGCGGGCTTCCTCTCTTTGCTGCTCGGCGTCAGCTGCAGTCGAAGTTGAAGACGAAGATCTCGGCGCAGGCTTCGTCTCGGTGGCGGTGGTGGTGGAGTTATTGCTTTTCTCCGGGCTACCTCCGGCGACAGCCTCCTCCATCTTCTCAAAACCCCGGTCCGCCATTGGGCCCGTTGTGATGAGACGTGCTTCGCAATCGAGGTCGTAGTTCAATGCGGCGCAATTCGTGTAAAAATCGTAACGGGAGAAATTATTAAATCTGGCGCGGCTGAGTACTCAAATAGCAACGGCAGTTTGGGTGACCACGGCGGCCTTCAGCGCTACCAGAAAGTGGCGGTTGCTGATCCGTGCCAATGAGACGATGGTTGTGTAGGTACGGATACCGGGTCGTCGAAGTACCTTAGGGGAGGAGCGAGGACGAAAAGTGAGGGACGAACAGTCTTAGATATGGAAATAGACGACAGGATGGAGGGGCGGGTGTTGTTGTAGTGAGGTAAGGGTGGTTGAAGGGAGTGTGACTCTTTCGGCGGAGGACAGGTGGAAGAAACAAACAAGCAACCGAGACAGACCGCGTTGACGGATGAATGAGAGAGAAGGCGAGGCCTGGAGGAGGAAGCTTATGAAAGTAGCAACGAGCTCGGAGAAGGAGACTGGGGGGAGGGGGAAAGAGAGAAAGAAAAAAGTGTCCGCACTAGACTCACGACTGTCGACAAGCTGCCCGGCTGGCTCCTCCCTAAACAAGAAAGAAATTTTATTTACTAATCAAGGATGATTGACAATTTGAACCGGAGTCAGGGCTCGGATGTAGGACGTGTGGGAAGGCTTAAGCCCGTGGTGGGTAAACGGCAGCTGGTTCTTGTTGGAAGCAACGAATGCAATTTGGCAGGGCCAGCTATTCTTACTGATGATGATGAGGCAGATCACAGGAGTTACTTGCTATCTCAGCAATGCAGGGTGTGATATGTAGGTACCGTAAAAGCCTAGCCCAGCTGCAAACTCCGTATATATTGCCAGGCCCTTCCTGCATCTGACAAGCTGGAGGGCGGCGGAGAAGGTCCACTTTTAATAAAATGTCGGGGAGGCCCAGTTAACGGCTCCACTCTGATTGCCAAGTCGGGCTTAGAGAACACTTCTGAAGTTGTGAATCTCCTCCCAATTACGGGCAGGGGACTAAGAGGTGGGGGTACGGCTAGGTGGATCATCCATCCCCTTCGCTTCTTGGCAACTATCTCGACGAGTTTCCACGGGTCCATGTACTCGATAGGCTGCCATCTTGAGCCGTCGTGATACTGTCGCGGTCACAGAGTAGACGGCTGGGAGTCAGACGGCCAACCGCAGGACACCCTTAGGCTATGCGTTCTGGGAGTCTCCCTCGACGTGGCGGACTGAATTAGGAAACGAATGAGGGAGGGTTCGTTATGGCAGCATCCCCTCTGTTAGCAAATGCTCCGATCTCGAGGCAAGAAGCGGTCAGCGATGGGACGAGATGGGATGAAAAGGGCGATCGGGTGCTGGTCGCCCGTGTGCAATGGAGGGTCATCGGAAAGCAACCGCTTGACACTCACACCATTATTCAATGCAGTCCCAAGTGTCGATTGTGTGACCTCCTGTTCCTCGGCACAGATATTGCAGCTAAAGTGCAGGTACGCAGCAGGGCGGGCGATTACTGCTAGCTCCGGGGGCCAAGAGCAACGGCGACTCATCAGTCGGCGATGGAACCATCGTCAACGTTTCCGAGATACCTCTGACTGCCTTATTTTGATGTGTCTTGCGCATCTGACAGGTCCAGGGATTGGATGCTGGCCCGTTGACAGATGAGTCGATGAGACAATACCTGCGGTTCTGGACGCATTGAAGTAAGCTGACGTCAGAATACGAACATTGAATATACAAGCATCCAAACCAGTGACCAGAGTCTGTGATGGATAGTAATGGTGCCATTGCGTTACCACTGCCTCTCAAATCCGAGGGCAAGATACAAACACTAAAAAGCAAATCACCGTTGGGTGCAGTAGCCTGATACCACGAGCAACCTGCACGTTGCGTACCGGTCTGCAGCTGGCACCAACGAGAGTGATGAGGGAGGCCAGGAGAGGGGGCCGGGGGGTGGGGGGCGCAACAACAGGCGGGAGTGTAGTGCAGAAACAAACTGTGCCGGTCGGAGCCTGCAGGCTGACGGCGTGGATTGTCGGCGCTCCTTCCCCACTACATCTTTTTTTTCTTCGCTCCATCCGTCCATTTTTTCGGTCCCAGAGGGTCCAGCGCCATTCCCTCTTCCGGGTAATACATCCCATCCACGGGTATAAGCGCAGGGCGAGGTTGCGCTGCGATTGCGACTTCAATTGCGCCCAAGGCGGCCCAAGGCAGGCTCTCACGCTCTGTAGTTGCTCCTTCCCTAAGCCACAAGCAGTACATGGATTTTTCGACGCCCGCTGAGCGAGACATGGGCAGCGAAACGCGACAAAAACAACCAACTCGCTGTGGTTACCGGCGTACGCGCTTCCCTGTCCCAGATTCCGAAAGCTTCTGGGCTTCCTCCGCCGCTTCGGCAGACGCACCCCGGGCGCCTACGTTCCGCCGAATCTGACTTGCGGCTACTGCTGATTCTGCATTTGCCAGTTTATCACGGCTTATCAAGCAATCGGAGTAAATAGGGCTTTTTCACGGTTGCCAAGCCCGTAGCCAACATGACTCACCGACAAGTCCAATATTCAAGAATTCGACTCGAGAGATCGTCACGGCAAAAATGCCGGACGACTGCGGACTATTACGGTCTTGCGCGAGTGCGAAAACGACCGGCCACGACACTGGCACTGGCGATTCCTCCGCAGCAGCAGGTCATTTAGTGCCCTGTGGCCTGCGCCCCCCGCTCACCCTTCTGCCGCGAGTCACCCGCCTTGCTCTCCACATTCCGTACAATATTCGGAGTCCATCCGCCGAAAGGCACGGCCACGATTCCTAATTCTTAGATCCTAAACTTTGAAAAGACCCAACGGGAACCGTCGGGTGTCGTTCACATATTCCCAGCTAAGAGATATTAGGAATGCTCGACTTCTGGATCCAAGAAAATCAATGTCGTGGTCAAACTGCTAAGCTCCGCTAAAACTGTGCACCTCGCACAACTGACAAAAAGTCCGTCCGTCTCATCGTATCCACGAGGGACGGCGTGACGCATCGCACGCATCGCTGGAGGGAGCCTTCTAGAACATGGCACATGGTCCACATGCCTGCCGACACATCAACCTGATCGTCTCGGCTGCAAATGCCGCGACTCCAAGACACAAAACAAGGACGCGAAAGCTAACGGCGGCTTTCCCTTCGCTCGCCGAGTCGTTGTCTAGCACGTCTAGCACGCACGCAACCCTCCGAGTCTAAGCTTATGCATCCTTCCACCGACCACCTTACCTCCAACCCGAACGAACGATGTCCATTCGCTCGCCACTGCCAGTGCCACACGACGCCACACTGGGACCCCACATGAGGAAGTCCCCGCTAGGTAGACTAGAGAATACAAGAACTTATATAATATATAACCTAACCCTATTAGTAGTAGCAGCCTAGTAGCATAACCTTAGTTAATTTAATAACTACTAATCTTATTAAAATTCCACTATAGTATTAAGCTATTATTAGAGTTATAATACTATTTACCCCCTACTAAATACTATATTAAACTATGAATTTTCTTAATATTAAACTATTAATACTTCGTTTTATAGCATATAACTAACCTAACTACCTAATTTAACTTCACCTAATACATAACTTATAATAAAGTAGTAACCTATACTACCCTAAAATACTAGATACCTTGCTATCTAAGTTCCCTATATCTATTATCTTAAAAGCGAGATAACTACTCTATTTCTACTATATATATCCTAATTACCCTATTATATAAGAAGTAACTAATAATAACTAATATTTAAGTACTTATCTTACTTTACTATAAAGGTTTTAATAAGGACTTTTATAATAATTCTAATAGCAAATTAATTAAACCTAACTTCTTAATTAAGTAGCTTAAGTGGAAGAGACGTATTTAAAGTATTTATACAGTAGTTGCTTTATAGTATAAACAAGTACTCTAACCCTATCTAACTTATTAATATAGTATAGGATATAACCTAGCTATTTTTATTACTCCTAACTAACCCTTATTCTCTATTAAACTAACTATACTATAGTAATCTAAAACCTAGTATAATAAGGGATTAGATTACTCCTTATTAATTAATAGTTTATTAAGCTTAACTAATACCTTTAATAAAACCTAACTTATAGACTTACTACTAGCACCTAGTATTAAATTAGAAAGAATAAATAATAATAAAGGAAACCCTACTAGGAATAACTACTTATAAAATCTATTACTAGCTCCTATAGCTATAATAATAGAGATATTAGCTAATATTATTATAAGAGTAGTTACTACTACTATATTATTTATATAGAATGAAGCTTAATAGAATTAACTTCCCTAAGGATATAAGAATTCACCTAACCTAAACCTAGCCTAAGGACCTTTATGCGCAGTAGATATAGGATATTTTAACCTAATAGTATATAACTTATCTTAATATAGTATTACTAGTAGAACTAAGTATATAATTTATACTAATATCTATATTTTCTAAAATAGATTGCAATATCCAGCTAATATACGCAGAGAACTAGCTATTAAAGAGGTGTGGTTATCATGCCTGCTTAGCACTGCTTTGGCTTAGCATTAATATGTAACGGGTAATAAGGTAGTTGTTTTCGGTTGCAGCGTTATTATAGTAGCTAACTGGACGGTTGCCTTGATTAGCGGTCGGGTTCTAAGTTTGCCTCTAATTAGTATTATAATTTTATATAAGTTAATATAAGCTATGGATTCTAATAGCTTGAAATCAATCTTCTTAGGGATTAATATATTAATATTAATTAGTATATTAGCTTAGAGACTATTTACTAGGGAAACCTCTTATTTAAAGTATATAAAGATTAGATAACTATTAGCTATGCTATAGATATAGAAGGGAAAAATAATATATTTATTACTAGAATAGTAGTCTATACTAATACTATATACTATAAGTAGTTATATTTATTTCCTAATTTATAATTATAGAAAATATTTCTTAAGCTATTATTAGTTTATTAGTAGTTAGCTATATCTTATATTACTATATACTTCTTATTCTATTATATCTTTAAAAGAGGTGAAAATAATTATATATAAGTAGGTATTTTATTAAGCTCTAAAACTAGTTCTAATATCTTTAGTTATATCTATTATAGAAGTAATAATAGGAATTATAGCCTATATTAGCTCTAGGTAGTTATATTTTTTATCTATAGAGTCCTTGGTTATAGGATTAATATTATTTGATTAACCTTTTTTATACTATGTTATATATTAGATTTGGGGTTAAGAAGTTTATTAACTACACAATAGTATTAGCTAGGGTATAGGTTTCTAATATATTATATCTAGATTAGGTAACTAATAGAGTATATTATTAGATTAGTACTTAGTGCTAGTTATATAGATATATAAATAGTCAGTTACCTAAGGAAAATTCTCACTTATATATATTATATTAATAGGTTATAGCAGGGGTAGTATAGAAGATTATTATATTAGCTACTAGTAGAACTAGATAGTAATCTCTATTAGGTGCTTTTATATCCTTAACATCTTCGGCGTTATGAAAGTCCTATATTTTAAATAATAAGTAGGGCTTATCTTATAGTATAATATTATACCCTTAATTAAGATTATTAGCTATATTAGTATAGCTATTCTATATATTAATAACCTCTTTAGTATAATAAGTAGTATTATATCTTAGCTATTAGATAGGTTTTTAGTTACTATATAATTAAAAGCAGTTATCCTCTCCTTGCTAGGTATTATTATATCCTAGATTCTAACCCTATAGAGTTAGGCTAGGTTAGTTAGGCGCTACGTTCTGCTATTAATAGAATAGATATTACTATAATTAATTATAGCTATTATAACCTAGTTTAGGTTAGTTACTTATACTATACTAACTATAATAGGGGACTAACTAGGGATAATTATTCTTATATAGTTTTAGTATTAGTATATAGGTAATATATTATTATCCATCCTAGTAATTGCCTCTACCCTGCTAAGGTTAGTAACAGGGTCTTCTTATATTAGTAGCATACTAGTTGAACTCTAGATATCTTATAGGGTAGGGTGCTAAGCGTGTTACTAGTATTACTCTAGCTAAGAAGGTTTATAATGTCACGAACAGCCAATGGACGAAGGTTGGCATACTTCAATTGCGCTATATTGAGTGGATTCTATGTTAAAGAAGGGGAAAGTCTATCTATAGGCTAGCATAGCCCTAGAAGGCTAAAGGCTCGCCTAGAGATCACATAACTTAGTAGTTATATAACCCCAAATTTAGGTAGGTCTAACCTAGCGCTACGATACTCGCCTAGAGATCACGTGATTAGCAGTCATATAACCCTAAATTAAGGTAGGTCCAACCTAGCGCTATGATATTACCCCCCCTTTGCTAGTATTACTATCTATAGTAATTAACTACTATATATATAAGTATTCCCCTAAATAGTATTCCCTCTCCCTATAGTTATACTAGGGCGTTATTACTATCTATAGCAGTAAGGTCCTTATCTTAGGTAGTAGCTAGAAGCTAAGCTAGAAGGTATTTTAATAGTGTTATAGTAGCTAGGTTAGTAGTATAAAAATCCTATAATACTACTAGGGTATACTTAAAACTTTTAGTATTATATTAAGTAGGGTTATAGTTCTAGCCTTTCTAATTAATACAATATCATAACTATCCTTAATATAACTAGCTAGTAGTTATTTATATAACTTTATATTCTAGCTTATTATTAAACTTAATAATAAGTAATAGGGCTTTGAATTAACCTAGTAGAAGGTCCCTAGTAGCTGTCTAAAGCTTACTAGAGTAGAATACTAGGAGCAAACTAGTAATAGTATACTAATAAATTAGTAATAGAGTTTAATTATAATAAACTCTAGGCTAAATATATAGAATATAACTAATAGGGTCTTAGCTAATAAGATACTAGTTATTTACTAAGCCCTAAGATATAGGAAATATAGCGCGGATACTATGCTAGGGGAATAGATAACCCTAGTAATAATATAGCAAGAGGAATAACCCCAAGGGGTTAGGCTAGGTCCTAGATAGCGCTAGACTAGGCAGACTAATTATTATTAGGTAAATAAATAGTAAGTAGTAGCTAATAGAGCACCCCGCCTAGGACCCCTTGAGAAGCTAGTATCTCTAGTAACCTTACCTAGGCTATAGGGCTACTATAGAGATAGTAGGAGAGCCTTATAGAGTAGATATATCTATAATAGCAGTAGTATAAGGAATAAACTACTACCTTATTATAGGAACTTACTAACTACCTAGCGATAAGGTACCTATAGAGAGAATATAAAAAACCCCTTATATATAACTATTATACTATAGGCAAAGACTTTACTATAGACTAGGTTAGTAACTAGATCTAAGTAGTTAAAGATAGAGACTAATTACACGCTAGTAATATGCTAGAGCAGTAGGTCTAATAGGTGCTTATAAAGATAAGCCTGCCCCTATAGACCTAGTAGTAATACTATAGGGCTAGGCTAGAAGGAGACCTAATATAGGCTAATTTTATAGTATTTATTTGCTAATAATATATTAACCCTAAGCTTTAAGAGCAAACGTATTATAAGAAGCTAGATATAATAAGGCAGAAGGAGATATAATTACTAATATAGTTCTTTATTAAATAATTAGTAATATTTTAGGACTTAGGTATAATTAGTATAGAAGATAGTAAGGCTAAGGCTTATATACTATACTTCTAGTTAGCCCTATTCCTATATAGGGAACTTAAATATTAGAAAGTTAAGATATAGAGGCTAAGAGATATAGCTATAGAAGTAGAATACTTGTAGGATATATATTACTAATAAAATAGTAAACCTCTATAAAGTGAGAGTAGGAAATAGTATATAGGGGAAGAGCATACCCTAAGGGGGCCCCTAGTAGCAAGAGCAGGTTAAAAGGCAGGCTAACAGGGTTCTAGCTATAGGGTAATATAAGGTTCCTAGAGCCTAATGCCTTATCAACAAGTTAGTAGCGCAACGCAGGGACCTAATTAGAACTAGCTTATATTTAGCCCTAGCATATAACTTATAATATCTAATTACTTAATATGCTTTAGCTATAAGCAGAAGGGGTATAAGAGGGCAGACTACCTAGATGAATATATAAGATAAAGTGCAAATAAAATCCTAATAGGATACTAAGTACTTACTAAGAAGGCAAGGGTTAATATAATCTAATCTATAAAAGAAGTTAAGGAACTTAACTTATTAGAAAATAAGTAGGCTAGGGGATAATACTAATAACCCCTATGCTTATATTAGAACTAGATACTTTCCTAAAAGGAGCTACTATAAAAGGATAAGTAATTATTCTCTAGAATATTGCTAAATAAGAAGTAATAGTAGATATAGATTCCTATTCCTAGGTTAATATTATTAGTAGTTAACTAGCTAGATCCCTATAACTATAACCTATAGTAGCTATTACCCCTATATTAGAAGGGTTTAATAGGATATCTATAATAAACTAGAATATATACTCGTTAATATTCTTTCTTATTAACTTAGGAGGAGGAGTGAGGAAGATATAGCAAGTCTTTACTAAAGCCTCTTAACCTAAAAGAGCAGGAGACATCTGTGAGGGTTTAGCCTACAAAATGCCGGGCCAGGGAAGGAAAGAGCAGTAGTAACGTAGGGGTTAGTTATATTATAGAAGATAAGTTAGCCCTTCTAGCTACTTATGCATATAGAGCCCTTTTTAGGGCTCAGCTCGGCTAACTAATGTAGTTAAACTTCGGCGGAGGCCCGGCGCCGTAATCCTAATCTTCAGCGCTGTAATCCTAATCCCTTACAACCTCCTCCTATAATAATACTCTATAAGAAGAGAGGGTATTATAGTTAATACCTAGATAAATACTTAGGAATATAAATGCTTTAGTATTGCTAAGCTATTAGTATTTATATAGGAGGTTATTAAGAATAGCTAGAGGGCTTATATTATATATATATTAGGGAATATTACCCCTTATAAGCTGCTAATAGGGGCTCTAGAAGAAGAAAATACCCTAGAGGGCGATATAGAGTTACTACTATAGCTATTTAGCAAGTAAGTAATATTTAATAAATAGTTAGCAAAGGAGTACCTAGTTCTAGAGGGTATAGAATATACTATTAACTTAATTAAAGGGAAGAAACCTCTATATAGGCCTCTCTACCTACTAAATAAGTATTAGTTAGAGGAACTCCGCTGTTATATTATTACTAATAACTAAGTAATAGGGCAGGTCTAACCCTTAACTAGTAAGGTAAGCGCCCCTATCCTCTTTATACCTAAGATAGATAGGTCCCTATGCTTTTATATAGATTACTAAGGCTTTAATAAGGTAATACTAAAGAACTAATATCTACTCCCTCTTATTAGTAAGCTATTAGATAGACTTTAGGGAGCTAAATAGATCTTAAAGATTAATATTTAAAATATATACTATTATATTTATATTAAGCTAGAAGATTGCAAGAAAATAGCTTTTAGGTTATATTATAGGCACTTTAAATATATTATTGTGCTATTTAGACTTATGAACGCCCTAGCTATATTCTCGGCGTATATTTACTAAGTGCTCGCTAAGCTACTAGATACCTATTATATTACTTATATAGATAATATTATAATCTACTCTAAGATAAGGGAGTAATATATAAAAAACCTTCTCTAAGTGCTCTATAGGCTTTGCTAGTAGGCGCTCTATGCTAAGCTTAGTAAGTATAGGTTCTACTAATAGCAGGTAGAGTTCCTAGGGTATATTATTATACCTAAAGGCATGTTAATAGACTAAACTCATATCTAAGCTATTATTAAATAAAAGCTGCTAAAGATATACTAAGAAATCTAAGTCTTCTTTAGATTCTATAACTTCTACTATAAGTTTATTATAGGATATTTAGGTATTATAGCCCTAATAATATCCTTATTAAAGGGCAGTGATATTAGTAACAAAGGAAGCAAGTTCTACTAGCTAGAAGAGGCCTAATAAGCTTTTAAATAGCTTTAAGCTGCCTTCTACTTAGTAACTATTCTCTAATACTAGGACCTAACCTATAAAATAAGGGTTAAAATAGATACTTCCACGAAGGCTATATCTAGTATTCTATTATAGTATATTAATAGCTAGTAGTAACTAGTTACTTATTATTTATAAAAGCTTAGTAATATAGAGTAATATTAGGGAGCAGGCTAATAGGAACTTCTCGCTATAGTTAAAAGCTTAGACTATTAGGCTTACTACCTTTAGGGTATATTAAAGAAGTTTATAATTCTAATAGATTACTAGGCACTAAAGGGAGTTATTAATATACTTATATAGGACCTTTAGGGAAGACTTACTCAGTAGGTATATAAACTCTTAGTATTTAATTTTAACTTAGAGCATAAATTAGGGGTTATAAACCTAGCAGATAGTCTATCTAGGAGGCTAGATTATATAAAGGGGGAGGTGAAATATAATAATATACTCCTAACCCTAGTAAGGAAGCTGAGATTTATTAGCAAACTACTAGTAGACCTTTAGATAAGTATTACTATACTATAAGGTAGTATAGAGACCTTAAAAGCATTTATTAATACTATAAGGGCTAGTATAAGGTGCCCCTTCTAGATAGATAGCTCTAGGGGTAGAGATGCCTTAGTCTATAGTTAGCGTTATACTCTATAGCGCGCTAATATTACTATAACTATAGTAGCTATAATAACCTAATGCTAAAGAGCAAGGGGTAGTATAGAGAATACTTAGCAAGAGGTTATTAACTAAGAGGACTTGCTCAGAGCTAGGGTTACTATAGCATAATAATATATCCCACGCTAGGTTATAAGTGAGCTTATAATAAGCAAAATAGCAGATAGTTAGTAACCCTCTGAAGCAATAGAGAATCATATCTATAAAATATAGGCTAATAACTTATACTACTAGATATAATTAGAGAGGGCGCGCAGACTAGCTAGTAATTATGTGGGCTATATAATTAATAGTTATAGAACCTTATTCTATAAGGAATAGTTAGAGATATTATAAGAGGGGTCTCTAAGGCTAGAGATCCTTTGCTAATACTATAATAACGGCAGGGCAGGTTATATAAGGGTAAATAAGACTACTAAGTTAATCTCAAGGAACTTCTATTAGCTAAACTTAGCTATAGATATATATAACTATATTATAGGGTGCTATATATACTAAGGGAACCGCGTTCTAAGGCATAAGCCCTATAGAAAGTTATAACTACTACCCTTACTTATATACCTATTCTAGGAAATAAGCATAGACTTTATTACTAGATTGCTAGTAAGCTCTTGGTATAAAGGCGGAGAGTATAATATAGTTCTTATCATTATATGCTAAATAACTAAGTTTGCTATATTTATTCTAATAACAAAGTAGTTAATAGCTACTAAGTTAGCGCGGATTATCTATAAATAGCTTAAATACTATTTTAGCACCCTAGAGGGTATTATTACTAATTAAGATAAGCTCCTAACTAGCTAATTTTAGTATGAGTTCATAAGAGAGAGGGCTATTAAGCGCTACCTCTCTACTATATACTACCCCTAGACTAATAGGTAGTTAGAGAGGATATACTAGATATTAGAGAAGTATCTATAAGTATATACTAGCAACTCGCTATAAGAATAGGTAGTCTAGTTACTTGAGGCGGAGTTTATATATAATAATAGTTACTATAGCACTACTAGGTACTTGCTAATAGAGGCCCTATATAGTTACTACCTATGTTATATAGAATATATAACTCCTGCAAATAGGATTATAGTATAGGGCGTAAGGGAGCGAATTAAATATATTTTAAGACTCTACAAGAGGGCCTAGGAATAGTAGCAGAAGGCTACTAAAGCGCAAGCTAAGTACTATAATACGAGGCATAAGGAGTAGACCTCCTATTAGGGATAGGTCGTTAGACTATTAACAAAGAACTTCTAGTTTAAGAATAAAAACTAGCACCTAGGTTTATATAAGTAGCTATTATAGAACTAGTTAGTATATAAGTATATAGGGTCTATCTACTACTATAGTACTAATAGATATATAATATATTCTCTATTACCTTACTAGAACTATAGAATAACTACTAAGTAAGTAGCAAAGGTTTGCCTATATATCTAGAGCTTAAAGATAAGCAAGAGGAATAGAAAATAGAGATTATTATATAATAAGTTATTAGCAATAATGCGAAGTATTTAGTTAAGTAGGTATTATAGCTTATAGAATATGATATATAGGAGCTTATAGAGAACTTATTAAATATATAAGAGGCTATTTATAAGTTCAATAGATAGCATAGGAGGTCTTATAAGAAGTAGGATAACTAGTTGCTAAAGTTATAGTAATAAGTTACTAATTATAAGTTATAATACTATAGAATAGAAGCTAAATTAAGAAGTAGAACGTTAATTATATTAAGTAGCAAATTATTACTAATATTATAGTAAAAAAAGGTTATTATCCTATAAATAAAGGGGAGAAAGCTAATAATCTAACTAGTTATTAACTTCCTACTATAGCTATAGGCGTAAGCACTATAACCACTACGACCGCGAGCAGTACTATAGCGACTAGTTGCTAAGCTAGCATTACTAATATCCCTAGCACTACTACCTATAGACTAACTACTAGCTAACTTATCACTAGGGTTACTATTAGACTTATTCCTAGAGTTATTACCCAACTTATTACTAGAGCTACTACCTACCTCGCTATCTAACTTATTACTAGAGCTATTATTAGAGATAGTAATAATAACCTTAGTCTTTTTAGCCTTCTTAGCTTTCTTTACTAACTTATTACTATCTTCTTAGCTATACTTTATAGGAGTATAGAGATAGGAAGCGCAGGAGATAGGATAAGTACTAGTAATAGTAATAAAGTAGGAGGGAATATTATTAGAGGTATACTTAAGGAGATTATCTTAGAGCGCCTTATTAAACTCAGGAAAGGAGTTAATATTATATTTATAAGGGTGCTTAGGGACTAGCGTTATTAAAAGGTTATTAACTAGATAATTAATCTTATTATAGAGGTATATAATAGGATTATTATTATGAATATATAGCAGCTAGGCGGCATTTAGGCGCTAAAGCATATTAATACTATTATAAAGGGTACTAACCTAGAACTAATTATTTATAGGATATAATTAGTAAGGGAGTAGTAAATAATAGCTTATATAAACTAAGATATTAAGAGCTAAGTGCTTATAGATTAAAGCAAGCTCCTAGAGCTAGAGCTGCTCTATAGTATAGCTATTACTACTAGTGATAGGATTATAAATAGCTTAGTAATATACTTCTATACTACTAAATAGTTACTAAGCAAAGCAAGAATATAATAATAATAAAGAGGGGTTAAAACGCCCTTATATTCCTAAATCTAGATCTAATAGAATATATTCTAGGTTATTTAGGTAGCGCCCTAAAGCTGCTAGGGAACCTACTAGGCGTTAGTATATAGTAACTTAGTAGCGAATTAGTAGAGACTTATAATAGCATATTTCTTCTTATTGAAGTTATAATATATATACTTCTATATATATTTACTATATATATAGCAAAGGTTAATAATATCCTAATATATCTTATAGAGATAGCTAAGGTAGGGATAGCTACTATTAGTATTACTAGTGAGGTCGCTAGAGAGGACTTTAGGATTATAGAGGTATTTAGCGAGTACTATGCCTATACGCGCGATATAGGATATAATAGAGAGCTATTAGCAAAAGGCTAGAGAAGAAGATAAGCGAAAAGTAGAGATAGAGAGAAATTAGATAATTATAGCAAAAGCTTATGAAATAGGCGCTAAAGAAAAATAGAGGCTATTAGGTTAAAAAGGATTATAAAGAGGGAAAAATTCAACTAGGTTAGAGACCTTAAAAAGAAGATACCCTTTTATACTTAACGTTGCTAGGTAATAAGGATAAATAATTACTAGCTATATACTACTAAATAGTTATATAACTATTAGTAACTAATTAAAGAATAATAGTAATACTTAAAATTTAAAAATATATATAACGTACTAGAAAATAAAATATATTATTCGCTATAGTAGCCTAAATCTAGCGCGAGAAGGAGCGATAGCAAATAATATAATAAAGGCGCTAAACTGCTACGCTATAGTTAGCAGCGCAGAGCTATATTAC
Organism: Colletotrichum sansevieriae; assembly: GCA_026260285.1. Lineage (NCBI taxonomy): Eukaryota > Fungi > Ascomycota > Sordariomycetes > Glomerellales > Glomerellaceae > Colletotrichum > Colletotrichum sansevieriae. The sequence goes on along the minus strand of JAOQIF010000170.1, from coordinate 47,946 downwards.
CCCACTAGTACGCCTTAGGGACTAAGGCTTTAGAAGGGGGGGTAATTATAAGGGATAATAGCAGACATAGGATATAAAGCCACGCTATTAGCAAAATATTAGCAAATTAGGGGTAGATAAATATACCTTAGAGAAAACTCTATAAGCTGCAGACTTAGAAGGTTAAGCAATAGTTTAATATAATAACAGATACCTACGTTTCAGCATTCTAGCCTTTCCTGGTTTAGGCCTATAGCCATACTCTTACAATAGGCTTAAGTGCACATATAGTATAGCAGGGCATACCTAGCATCCTAGCTAAGTAGGTAATTGCAGATAATTATAGTAGTAATAGGGGGCGTGATATCATAGCGCTAGGCGTGCATACTTAAGTGCAGCTATATTCAGAGCCCTTTGCTCTGAATATCCTATACCTTTTGCGCGTGGCGCAGGGGAAAACGTCTAAAGGGTAGCTGCACCCTTAAGCCCGAAGGGCCCGCACGTGATATTATATTCAGAACTACCCTAAGGTCACACGTTTAAATCGCGCCCAGCGCGCGCGCAGCAGGGTGCGCGCGCTACATACTATAATTCAACGTGGGCTTATAGGGTCCCTATAGCGCATTAGCCTCAGGGACCCTAGGGGTATAGGCTTAAGTATGCGCATAGTATAGTAGGGCATACCTAGTATCCTAGCTAAGTAGGCAATTATAGATAATTATAATAATAATTGGGGGTGGGGGTATCATAGCGCTAGGTATATATACTTAAGTATAGCTATATTTAGAGCCCTTTATTCTAAATATCCTATACCTTTTACGCGTGGCGTAGGGGAAAACGTCTAAAGGGTAGCTGCACCCTTAAGCCCGAAGGGCCCGCACGTGACATTATAGTTATAAGTAGGGTAGTTTATCTTAGTTAGTAATATAGTGTTTAAGAAATAAGCTACTAGGTGCTATAGACTATTATTAGTTTATTATTGGAGGAGGGAAGTAGTATAGATAGATTTAGAGGTATCTATCTCTACTTAGGTTAGTACCTCAGGCTTCTAATAGCATAAAATAGGGGTTAATACTAGGACCTCCTTTAGTATTATAAATATTACTATATAGTTATTATTAAGGTTAAACTAGGCGCCTTTAGCTATAAGTTTAGTAAGTAGCTAAGCGATCTTTCTATAACCCTTAATAAATTATTAATAGAAGTTATAGAACCCTAGGAAGGACTAGATACTATATATTATAGTTATTAGTTACTAGGTTTTTATTATAGAGACCTTTTTAGGGTTAGGGCTAATCCCTTTAGTAGTAATAATAAACCTAAGGTAGTATGTTATAGTTATATTAAATTTATACTTCTTAATATTAGCCTAAAGCCCTGCTTAGTATAGCTAGTTAAGGACCTTCTTAATATAGTCCTTATGCTAGAGGGGGTCTTCTAAGTATACTAGGATATTATCTATATATATTATATAGAAATTATCTAGGTATTCTATAAGGGTATTATTTATATACTATTGGTATATAGTTAGCTTATTATAAAGCTTAAAGGGTAGAACTTTATACTTATAAGAGCTATATTAGGTATAGAATATTATTAAGTCTTCTAAGTTAGGGTAGATATAAATTTAATAGAATGCTTAGTAGATATTGATTTTTATAAATACCTTAGCTTAGCTAATTTAGCTTAGTATCTTACTAAGTAGAAGTAATAAGTACCAGTCCTTCTTAATAAATTTATTTAGCTTTTAGAAGTTAATATAGTACTATAGGTAGCTATTAGCTTTCTAAATAAATAATATAGGGAATATAACTAGGGTATTACTTAATATTATAAAACCCTTTTTTAGGTTCTTAAGGAGGTATTATTAAATAGCTTTAAGTTTTATTAGTAATTACTTATATAATAAATAGAAGGTTAACTACTTCTTTATATCTAGCTCTAATTTAATTTAATAATTATAAGAGTAATAAAGAGGTAATATATTATAAGTAGTTTTACTAAAGTAATCTCTTTAGTCCTAGAGGTATAAGAGGAGTCTCTTATTAATTAGGTATTAGTTCTTAGCTTTATTAACCTCTAAGGGGCTTATACCTTTCTCTTTTATTTCCTATTTATTAGTAATTATTAGGTTAAGCTAATATAATAATATAGAGTCTAGTTTAATATTAATATATCTTATATTCTTTTTAAACCCTATAGTACTAATAAATACTATATTAAGGTCTTTCTTTACTTATTAGGCTTTAGGGGTAAGGGGTCTAGGCTTTTAGTATAATACTTATTAGGTCTAGTTAACTATTAATATGCCTTTTAATACTATATCTATCTTCTATAAATTATTATTATATCCTAAGTTTTTAAGCGCGCTACCTCGCTATAAGATCTTTATAAGGGTCTTTATCCTACTTCGTATGGCTTTTTAAGCATTATATAGCTATTCTTTAGCTTTAAAAATAGCTTAATAGCATTCTATATTAAGTTAATACTTAATATTAATTTCAATAAGTTATAGGAGGTTTTTAATATCTTATATAATTATTCTAGAGATGTCTTAGGCTATAGGTGTATTACTAAGCTCGTATAAGCGCTAATACTATATATCTATACTAATATTATCATAATTAAACTATAAGTAGCTAAGAATAAGGTTATACCTCCCTATATTAAGTTAGAGGAGGGGTATTTATATTAATTCTTAGCAGTTTACTTATATATAAATAATCTATACCTTAGTTATAATATCTAGTAGCTCTCTATTAAATCTAGTAGCTAGAATAGGGTGCTATAACTTATTATACTTAGTATAGTAAAAATCCCTTAATAAGGGAGTTATATAAGTATTTATAAAAGTATACCTATTTGCTCTAGTATGAAGAAGGGCTCTAAAGTAAATACTATATCTATTATAAATTAGAACTAGGTCTTTCTCTAGTAATCTATTACTAATTAGTTATTATTAGTTAATAGATGTTATTACTAATTACTAATCTGTTTAGTCTTCCCCTAATAGGAAGTATATTTTTACTAGGGGCTCTAGTTTTCTACTAGCTCTAGGTTATTATTAGTAGTCTTAGTAAGCTCTATAATACTTATAGTAGCTCTAGCCCTCTTATGGGAGTAATCATATGAGGTATAGCTGGTATTACTATAAATAAAATAAGCACCCTAGTTATAGAGCTTCTTATATAAAGCCTTAGGGATTTAATCCTAGTTAGTATAGGCTTATATATAAGGGTTTCCTCTACTAGAAGGTTTAGCATAGGCTACTAGGGCAGAGCCTTATATAATAGTTTAGTTAACTAGGTAGTTATTAGAAGGCGCTATAATATAAGCTATAGTATAGACTTAAGTAGTATAATCCTAGAAGTTAAGGGCGCTATTAATATACTAAATAGAGTATTATTTCTAAAGAGAGGTATAGTTTCTTATAGAACTTCTAGCGCTACTAAGACCCTAGGAGCTTAGCCTTATAAGTAAGTTTGGTAAATATAGCTTACTTAATCTAGATATCTTTAAATAAAATAATAAGGGTATTAAGCTTTTTCTAAGCCTTATTATATTAAACTATGTTAATAAAAATACCTTTTAACTTATTAATAAGCTATTTTAACATAGAAATTTGAGGTAGATTGCATAAGAGCAGAGGGGATAAGATATTATAAGTAGTTCCTCTAAAGTATAAGAGTATATACTTAAAGTATTAGGATTTACTATAATACCCTCTATTATTAAGGCATATTTTAATATAAAAAAGCTAGGTATTAAACTTTAGGTACTTAGGATTAGTACTCTTAATACTTATAAAGATAGGGACCTTAAGTATTTTAGTAGTCTAGGTATTATTATTACTAATAATTAATAAGGGCGAGCTAGAGTAAAACTAACTCTTAAGATATAATATTTAGTTAAGGATTACTTAAAGCGCTATATTATAATTACTAGAAGGAGGGTTTGCTAGGGGAGGAGTAGTAGTTATATTACATTTAAACTACTAGAGTAAGGCTTTATTAATATCCCTTGCTTTATCTCTCTCCTCTACTATAATAATAATATTATATTAGGCCTAGTTATACTCTTCTTAGTAGTACTTAAATATAATAAACTATTTAATATTATTAGTAATAATATAGATATTATTTAGATACTGCTAGAGCTTCTAATTCTTATATTCTAAGTAGAGGAGTATTATAAAGTATATAGAGGTTATTACTTATAGTAATATATCTTATATAAAAAGCTTAGAACTTAATACCTTAAGTAGCTCTCTTTATAAGCTAGTCTTAGATCTAAGCAAGGGTTAAGTTAGAGTTATTCTAAAATAACCATATTATATTATTAAGAGTAAGAGGAATCCTCTAGCTTTTACCTAAGTAGTTATAATTAATAAGAAGAAGGTTAGGGAACTTCTATGATTAAGTAATAGCACTCTAGGCTAGGCTCTTATATCTATCTATATTAAGATCTATAAATAGGCCTTTAATAGGCTACTCTTATATAGACTTATTTAGGTTAAAAACCTTTAGGTCCTTATATAGAGGGGTATTATAGTTAGGTAATATAGTATAGTAGTATTAAAAGGCCTTAATATAAGGCTCTAAGAGCCTTCTAGTATTAAGTATAGGCGCTATTATAGCTTTATAACTATAACTAGCTAGTTAGGTCTTATTTAGTATATTATTATAAGGTAGAGGGGGGGTATTAATTAAGTTTAGATTAATTAGGGTATAGATTAGTTAGCTTAGCGCTTAGTTAGATATTATACTTATATTAATTAATTAATAGAGTAGGTGTAATAATAGTTAATTAAGATATTATACTTCTATCTCTAGAGAATTAATAGAAGAATATAGAATAGTATTATAAATAGTAAATAGGTAAAAGTTAGTATATTTTAATTATATTATATTAAGTAGACTCTATATTAAAGAAGGGAAAAGTCTATCTATAAGCTAGCATAGCCCTAGAAGGCTAAAGGCTCGCCTAGAGATCACATAACTTAGCAGTTATATAACCCTAAGTTAAGGTAGGTCTAACCTAGCGCTATGATACTCGCCTAGAGGTCATGTGACTCAGCGGTCACGTGACCCCAAATTCGGGTAGATCCAACCCAGCGCCGTGACACTAATAAAAGGGTATTATAGAATAAGAGGATGGTATAGTTTTATAGAAATAGTTTTATAGAAATTTAAAGATAGCTATAGTTATATAATAAGAAGTAGTATTAAGGATAATATAGTTTTTTCTTGTTTTTTTAGATGGGCAGATTGCTATATAACGCTATACTAGGAACCCATATGAGGAAGTCCCCGCTAGGTAGGTAGACTAGAGAATACAAGAACTTGCATAATATATGAACCGACCCTACCAGTGGTGGCAGCCAGCATCCGGGAGACCAGCGTCAAGGACTTCAAACTTCAGACTCACCTCGGAAAAAACAACACTGTGCTTGTCATTATTCGAACTCCATTCAGAGTATCTTCATCCCTGGCTTGTCCTAGCCGAGCCGAAGCAGGGTAGAAGGCTGTTCACGTATCTTGAGTCAGCCAGTCAGCGTGTCGCATGTTGCCGAGATTGACTTTTCCATCTGCGACTTGCAGTCTTACTCGACAAGCAGTCCCCATGCGATATCGAATGCTGCACACTTGACAGGGGAACGGGCGGCTGATGTTCGGCAGAGCCCCAACATGCTTTTCGGGGCCGATTCGGTCTCTGAGAAGGGCAGGGACAACTCCAGAATTTGGCCGCCCCTATTAAAGCCCAAACTCAAACCATGGTCTGGAAGCACCTGTGCATCATCCCGACTTCGCTCACGCAAACATCGTATGGTCACAAAATCTCCGCAAACTAATCTGCTATCAAGCTTTCGCTGTCTGAGCTCATGGTCTCAACTTTTGGGGAAATAATAAGCCTTGTGTGCCACCGACGGGCTCTGACAGCTAGACACTAAGTCGCAACGCATATGCTGCAACCGGCAACTCCTTTGTAGATTGATGAGAAGCTGGTACCAGTTGGAACAATTATCGGGACGAGGTACTTACTGGCGAGGCAGGTGGAATTTCGATTTTTCGTAAAATTCGCCGTTGCTGAATTATGCTCTTGCACGACATCACGGATGTTTCTGATGACAGGCCGAGGCCTAAACGGATGCGACGTGAGTGGCTGGGGTTCGCCTGTGTGCAGCTGCATCGGATCGACAACGGTCTGGCTGGGCCTTGTGGGTGGTATTATGGATTACAAATCCATGACTGAAGTTTGTGATATGTATATGAGATAGTACCATTTGAGGGGTTATAGATTGTCTTGCTACGTGTGTCCGGTACATTACGACGCTTCCATGCCATGCAGTCCAACTAATCGTAAGAGTTTTTAATAATACGTCGCAAACGCAGTACTAAATCCGTTCAGTCGTTCTAGGGTCTTTTGTAGGCTTAGGTAGACATCAGTGGTACGATTAAGGGCCTGATCAGCAACCACGGTACAGTAAGTTCTACGGTAAGAGGGTGACTTCTGGCAGGGCCTACCTGGGTTATGCAAGTGCGATATACCTGCCCCGAAGTTTCCCTATACCATATAGTAATACTTATAGGGTCGCCTAACTAACCCCATAAGAAAAAGCGAAGTTACTATAGAATTTATATAGGAAACTCGCGCTTAGTTATAGTTTTTATTAGGGTATAGCCCGTGTATATAAAAGGTATATCAGTTTTTTTATATAAATTAGATATCCTCACTATAGCCCTATGCGGGCGCTTAACTAAGCAAAAAAATAACCCAAAACAGCATAAAGCACTATTAATTAGCTTACCATACCATAGAACTTACCGTACCGTGGTTGCTGATCAGGCCCTAAGTGTAAAATGGGCGAATGAAGCATGCCGTTAATCGTCGCCCCGGCCAAGCAGCGGGGACGGTAAAGAAAGATCGCATGAGAGCATTTACAGAGTATTACAGACATACCAAACGCCTGTCAACATCACAAGACGAGAATGACGGCTGGGGGGGCATTTGTTGAGCCTATAGGCACTCGATTGGCGACTGCCCCGGAATCGTGCTTCCCAAGCGCTCTGCTTTGAAGATTGAGTCTGTGGAATTATATCGTCCCCAAGACCAAGCCACGAAGGTGATTGTATCCAAAAAAACAAGCCGATGATGACGAATCCCAACATGCGTCTAGTCTGTGGATCTGTTTTAACTAGCATACATCTTGAAGCCAAGTTGCTGCTTACTTGTTGTTCTTTCGACATTTAGTTATTTTGAGGCTGCCATGACCATAATCCGTACCACACAGTTGACGCCCTTGTGATGGGCATCGTTCAAGAGAGGACTGACTTCCAAGAAGACTACCACAATAGTTTCAGACTTGCAAAGTTGCATACGTACCATATGGACAAGAATTGTGCAGTTTCTTTTCTTTCCAGCCGCCAGGGATCAAGAAAAGAAACCTTTCCAGGACCTGCAGATGTCCCAGCCCGGGTTTCCAGCGATGGACAGAACCATGCATGTCATCGGTATCCACCTGGATCGAATGAATAACCGTTTGCATCCCATTTTTGAGAGTATTATGGCAGAGTACCTGTTGTCCTTTAAGAATATGAAAGATTCCACCTGGGAAACCAGATTACCAGAGTCTCGACGTTTGCTTAACTCAGGGGTCGTCGCAGTGAGTCCCAGCCTTTCTGTTATCAGTGAGACACATCAGCGGTTATACCCGCCCAGAGATACTCTCGACCCTGTAGCAGGAACGAAATACGATGTCTTCGACTTCAATCAAGGTCGTCGTTCGGAGCCGCGCGGCTGCCATGCTACGTCAGTTTCTTCCTATCCCGTCAGGCTGCTTAGAGGGCCATCGTGAACGCCATGTCACCACATCGTCTCTGACAGGATAGATAAGCTGAAGAACCGGGCTAAATGATACGAATAGCTGCCGCAACCGCAGGACAATATCGATTTCAATGATATTCATAGTTCACCTGCTTGCTCTGGATTCTTGCTGGGGGAAATGCCCTACCTCTTGCTTAATCGAAGGCAACGGGATTGGTATAATGACTGAATCTTTACACACATAAAATGCTTGAGTCACTGCAAAGGTCTCCGTGTTTTGAAAATTCCTTTTTCTGGTCGTACCCCTCTTTATGAAACTACTTACCGAGCAAAATACTCGTATGACGACAACCTTAACAGACAGCACTCCATTCCCACCCAAGAAATTTGAATTCTTCAATGTTCTTAGGCAAAATTACCGCCCTCATTTTCACAATAGCTGCAATTTCTAAGACATAGAACCTGGATACCTAAGATGAGACACATGAAACGAAGGACGTCAGCGGTCTGAGGGACTATATGCTTCCAAATATAGCCGGCTCTTCATATAGACGACTAAGAAGACTTTTCTAATTCTAGTACTGAATATAGTTAGAGGCCCTCTAAATGGCCGATGTGGAAGCTGCGTGATAGTAACTCAGCGTGTGTAGAGATTCTTACATAGAAGCGTTTTGCGGGGCGACAATCAGCCTTTTTCTGCTACAAGCGAGCTTTTTAATCTCTCAGCTCATAAGGAATTAGACCTTCTCATTCTTACTTCTTTATTACGCTTCGGCCCTAAGATTGCAGGTAGATTAGAATAGCATTAGGAAAAGACTATTTTATTGCTAGCATATTGCGGCGTTTTTCTCCTTCTTTAGTTTCTTATCCCCTATATACGGGTCTCAGTATATCTCGAAAACTAATAACAGACTTCTCATCTTTCTTATTAACATTTTTAAAGCATAGATTAATTTATTAAGGGCATTAAGGGTTTCAAAGAGAAGCTCTATATAGTAGAACTACCGTCCCTTCCTATAACGCCTACTAGAACTGAGGATAGCATAAGTGTTAAGAATAATTGTCTGAAGAAATCTGATTGTCTTAACTCTGAGAGACTGGAAGCTGCTGCGGAAGTCTGATCTTAAGTTTAAAGAATTCTGGACTAAAATCTCAGTTATATTTTATATATCTTAAAAACTTTTTAGTGCGATTTATTATTAGGTAAATACTTCTAATATCTTCACGTCGATATATTCAAGACTTAGAAGATATTAAGACTGGAAGTATCATTATAGTTATTTTAGCTCTTATTCCCTATAATAAAGCCTAGCTAGAGCCCTATCTAGCAATATCGTTCTGATGGTCCACGCGGCAGCTTACTTGGCGCTTGTGCGGCCGAGACGAGCGGTAACTAGCATTCATCTAGTAGTTAATTAATAGCACGGGTAGCCTTTGCCTAAGAATGCTCTTATAGAGAAAGTGCTCAAAATATATAATCTGAACATCACTTTTATGTAATATAGGCTTGCGCGTGGCTCAAGCAAGGCGTAGCCGAGATACTATGGAGATATTACGCTTTAAACTAAGTTCAACCTTCACCAGCACATTTTCGTGAGATCTTCCAAAGTGCGCAGAGATCTCTAGGACAAGCTGGCCCCTTCATAACATCAACGGGATTTAGCGTTAATTGGAGACTCGTAAGTCTTATGACATGACAGGCTGCAGTGATGCTAGGGATTCTCTATCACACTGAAGAATATACACTAAAGCGCGATTTATGACAAGGTTCATTACGACAACAAGCTTAGTATGAAGAGGGGAGCGGTAATCATCTTACTCGAATGAGATGGGAGCGGGGGAACCATCTTGCCTCGAGCCTCTCACCTGTATGCATTATGAGGCTACAGCGGGAAAACCAAGGCTTTGCTTTTCATACTTTAGTATCTCATATCTATCTAGCCACATCTTTGATAATTTGAAAGTCAAAGCTGCCCAATCAACCGTCAGTCTTTGGATACACAGTCGTTCCGTGAAACTCGCATAGTTTCTATCATATCGCTTCTTGACAACAGGTTATAAAAACGCCAGAGCGTCGTCGAAAATATGATCTAGAGTATGAAAGTAACTGCCAAGGCCTGGAAGTCCGATCTTATCACTGCTGCAAATCTTATCGTGATGGCTCGCAGTCATTTATTCTCTTTTTGTCCTGGGTGGCCTCTGGGCTCCTCGCAAACCCACTTGCGGGCATAGAATCAATTCACTGATATCAGATTTCTCAGTATTCCAGACGAAAACATTCTGGCAGACAGAAAGAGCTGCACCAACACTCCATGCACCTGCTGCAGCGGATGCGCCGCATTCACCAGCAACCTTGCTTGTTGCGGGTGTGTTATCAATTGATTGGGCTTTCCACCTAGGAACTATCTTATCATATGCTTACGTGCATTTCTTCCACTAATAGGGCCATCCTGATAAATGACTCTACGAGTGGCATGGAGTTGGAACTGCAGTGGAATGCTGCGCGCGTGTTGTTTCGAGGACAGCAATTGCCTGACGCGTGCAGAGCGTGATTTGCCCAGGACAATTGCTGCGAAGGATGGAGTTATGTGTTTGAACCAAATTGCCTCGTCAGTATAAGCTGCTTTAGAGATTTCGACGAAAAGCTCCCAAGTGATCTCATCTGGGGATTATAACTTATTGTTTCCTTCTTTTATCCTAGCACTATTGCTGTATTGATACATAGAGGAAGTCATAACCACGGGAAGGCCAAGTGGCCGAATTGTCTTCAAGTGCCCAACGACTAACAGATACTACTGTTTAGCCCAAGAGGTCTATCAGAGTAGTACCATCGAGTTCGAGGTTGTGTCTTCTCATGATATGAGAACGTCTGACTTTTGAAATGCATCTATATTTATTCAACATTCCATGCACCAGATGATAGGAAGACTTTGGAATCTGCAAGCTATTCGTAGTCCATGAACTTGACGCTACGAAATCAACGAGCAACTAACTGACCCTTGTGCATTGCATCCTGTTCTTCACAAGCTCATTTCTGCGCTGCAACGCAGCTGCTGTCACTTGATACGCGTCTTAGTACAACATCCTGGAAGCTTGCGAGTAATCTATGTCAACTAATCCATTCACCATCCAACTTTGAAATGTTTTCCTGCAAGACAACTCCACCACAATTATGAAACTCTGTCAAAACAATGGAGGTGATCGGTATAATATCTTATCGTCCGTCATGTCTTCGGAGCATGAGCCTTGAAGTAGAAGTGAGTATCATGATCTACGATCCACCCCATCGGCTAGCACAAGGAAAGCCGATGGGATGATCAACAAGGCGCTTATTCCGGATGATTGATTTGTACCAATCCAATCAAGATGGAACTGTTAAAACCTGACCCGACTACAAGGTTTCCTCAAATAAGATATTCTTCCCATTGAGTTAACCAGAGCGTCTTGTAATAGTTCTGTGTCTCCTAATCCCGTCGGCTTGGCCTGCTCATCCTGAATTTCTCACACTCGTCAAATCGTATGTAAATGATAGTAACTCCCATCGATGAAGGCCTGGATTTCAAAAGCCGGTCAAGTTGAATCAACAAAGACACATCCTCTCTTTCAGGATCAGTCTCTCCAAATCCTGCGGTGCAATTCTCAGTTATCTTGGCTACTCTGATGGCGACCATCGCTCTGGCCGCTCCTAGCGTCGAAGTTCATCGAGGGATTCCAATGGCACTCAATCCCCGTCAGACCTGCATTGTGGGTCCCCATTCGGTGTTTTGATGCCGTGCTAGCTGGCAACGATCGTACTGCTGTGCCAGATCTCAAGAAACAAAGTTTCGCTTTTTTCAAAACATGAGGACTGTGGGTGAGAGTGGGTGTGTCTTGAGGAAAAGCTTGCGGCTCTTGGAAGCTGCCTATGGGAAAAAGGCCTTGGTAGATGTCAGTATCAGCGAGAGAAAGAGGTACTCCCCTAGACCTTGAATATGACGGCATCGGAATCTGATGGGAAGGCGCACATTGAATCATGCACGCCTCATGCTGCGTGGATATTGTTTTCGGCCAGCCTGTCACAACGATGCGTTGAGTGCTTGTCATCCATGACCACACAACTGTTCACAACGTACCTGAGAATGAGAATCAGGTGAGTGGTGACCAAATGATTTGCGATATTGCGCTCTTTATAAATTCGCAACGGGAATATTCGAGGATGTCTGGTCCATGTTATAAATAGCAATAAGATCACACTATCGATTGCCTTGATGATCAGGATTGCAAGGATGCGGAACAGATGCTTGTTCAACGTGCTTAGTCTAAAGTGTCGGCCCAGAGGTTCCCAGTCTTCGATGATTGATAGTGCAATGGAATCTTTCAATGAGCAGATGCCACCTTTCATGACGTACTGCTGTATGTCCTTCGTCATCCTGGGACGTTATTTTGCTGCCCAAGCACGAGATGTGCCCGGAAATCATAGCCAAGGCATATTGAGGTTTTCTCTAGGTGGGCATTCGAGCTGAACACGCGGCTACCAAGAGTGCGGTCTTAGTATTTGTGATATCACAAAACAACTTCACGTTGCTAGGCAACCCCATAGGTTATCACCACTATCTTCGCTAGCCTTATGAAGAGCTAGGCTCTGCAATAAACAATAAAGTAATAGAACTGCCTAAAGTAGGCAAACGTCTCTCTATAAAGCTAGGTATAATATATCTAGAGAGACTAATTATGTAGGTAGGGGTCGCTAAGGGAGAAGGTCTACCCTAGTAGGTAACCTACTCTATATTATATAATAACCCCTAGTTTAGAAAAAGCGATATCCTCATTATAAATAAACAAAATAAATAAGTAAAATAACTAAAGCTAAATAAATAATCCTATACTAATACTATTATAAATCTATCCTTCTTTACCTATATCTATAGTTCTAACTCTATACCTCCTTATCCTAAGTCCCTATTTATTATCCTTTATTATTAAATATCTATAGGGTATTCTTTAGGTTACTCGTTATCCTATATAATCTATAAAATAGGTATAGTAGATATAGATTAAGTAATAACTTAATTATTTTATATAATATTACTATTTAATAGTATAGCGCTTTAAGTCTCATTTTAAATAGTAGATAGGGCGTCTATAGAACCTTTATTATTAATCTCTAGTCTCAAGTTCTAACTATCCTAGTTAGTAAATAAGGTTTCTATAGGTTATTCTATTTCTATAAACTATATATTATAAGGTCCTAGCTAGTTACCCTATTAATTTTTATTACTCTAACTATAATTAGCTTATTAGCTAATTATATTACCCGTTACCTTACTTCAAGGAACTATTACTCTAGTTATTATATCCTAAGTAGTGGGTAGCTTTCAGGGCGGCTTAAGCTATATTAATTTATACTCTAAGATATTACTAAGCTTTTAACTTATTTTTAGAAACTATAATAATATTATACGAGTTAGGTTAAATATTATCTTTAACCTATCTATAAGTATAATAAGTACTAGTAGTAATAAACATAAGCTATTTATTATTAGTAGTTTTGCTTTCTTATTATCTAGTAGTAGCTAGCTTAGCTACTAGGTTAATATCCTACTAATATATATTAACTATTATTCTAACTAGGAGAGGCATATAATAAAAAAACTTATAGTAAGGGCTTTAATATAGCTTATAAAATCTTAAGTATATAGAAGCTTTCTTTTTAAACTAGTTCTATAATTAGTTCTCCACTTGCTGTTCTTCTCGTTTCTTAGGTTCTTATTTATAATAGGTTTAGATATAGCTATTATAGAAGTAATACTTATAGAAGAGTATATAGCCTAGTCCTTTAAAAGGTTAAGTAGTATTAATATATTAATAGTTAAAGTACTAGTTCTAGTAGTTAACAACGAGGTTAGATATTATAAAGCTAGCTTATAGGGCTATATTATTAACCTTCTTAGCCTAGTTATATATTGAGGATTATAATTATTATACCTCTTGCGCGGGTTATAGTAACTACTATATATACGGCGTTATTAAGGAATCCTAGTAACTCTAAGCGGATTATACTGAAAAAAATAATATTGGCCTCTATTAATATAGAATTATTAACTATCCTAAATTATATATTATCCTTAATAAAGCAATTAGCTATAATCTTTACCTATTCGTATTTATAAGCTAGTAGTTAATTAGAATAACCTATAATTACTATTAAGTTACCTTACTTATTATTACATAGTATAGATAGGAAGTGTCACACGCCTTTTGGTGATGTAGTCGGCCATCGCGTGGTATTCCACGTGACCACGGTTAGGCTCAACGCCTATCCTTTAAGTAGGAGACTTCTAGCAGATAGCTTAGAAGGCTCAGCTATTATAGAATATATTATAATATACCTATAATTACCTATTGCACTACTTATTATTATTCATACTTATATTGCTCTTTTCCTTATTTTACTCGCAGTCTTAGCAACCCCTACTATAGCCCTAGGCTAGTAAGAAGACTATAATATCTAATAGTATAACCTATCCTTTTTTTCTCCTTATCTAAGACCTCCCTTATACTACGAAGACTTATAATAAGGTAGAGGACTCGGACTCGACCTCAAAACCCCCTCCTAAAAGTATTTATATATTAAAAGGAAGGAAGTTAAAGAAGTTAAAGAGATAGAGGTCTTAACTATTAACTTATATAGCTAACTATTCGAGTTTAATATTAAATTAATATAGTAATCCCTCTCTTATAGAGGAATATTATAATATAGGAGATATAGCTAGAATTAGATATTATAACGAGGCTTATAGACTCTATAGTTTCTAGTAGGCTTATAAGGACTATAACTTTACTCTTAGCCTTAGCAAACGATTTCGCAACTAGATAGCAAACCTCGCTTCTCTCGAATAGGATAATAACTATATACCTTATATAGATATTATTAATATAAGCTAGAAGGTAAAAGCTAATCTATGCTATTACTAGATATTCGAGCCTAATAACTATATAGCTATATTAATTAGTATTATTAATATGATTGCAGCTATAAGGGATATTCTAGCAATAGTAGTACTTTTTATGCCCCCATCTAGAGAAGAAAGCCTTTATAGAACTAGCGAGAAAATCACCCTTCTGCCCCTAAGAGATAAAAGAGTTATAACTCCTATCTAGTCTAGCTAGTTAAATAGCGAACCCCTAGGACCTCCTATTAAAGCAAGGGCTATAGTAGATAATATTTATAATAGGAGTAGAAAAAACCCCGAACTATGAGTTATAGCGCTAGAAGATACTATTATAGGACTATCGGAGCGAAAAATCTATAGAATACTATAAATTCTTTATAATACTACTATAGGTCTACTAAAGTAGGATATATTAGTAGGGAGGACCTAGCTATTATAATAGAATTTAGCGCTACTATTAATATTTTTACTATTATCCTAGGGGCCCTACCCGGAGCTACTAGCCTAAGGTCTCGAGGCTTTACTCCTTCGAGTATTTAGCTAGCTCGAGGCTAATACTAGGATACTATAGCCTATAGGAACTCAATAGGAAGGTAGATTTATCTAATAGTATAGTATTTTTTAGCTAGATATTAATAAGAAGTATAGTATAGAGCCCGTCTTTTATAACTAGGATATTCTATATTATAAGGAGATAGATCTATAGATCTCTAGCCTAGATATTAAAACTACTAGCCTAGCTATAGCTTTAGAGATTATATAGAATTAGAGCTCTCTATTATAAGGAAAAGTACTTAGCTAGTAGGAATACTAACTCGGGCTAATTAAATAATAGAACTACCTCTACGCGGGATATTATACCCTATATAATACTATTAGGAGATATTTTATACTAACCTAATAAGAGTCTATCTAATAGATCGCTATATATAGGTTTATTATAGAAGACCTTAAGGGAGATAAAGATATTTATAACTTTACTTAGAACTATTTTAAATATAGTAGAGCGTAAATAGGACTAATATCTATAGTTAGCTAGCTATTAATAATCTTCTATAATATAATTAACCTAGAGCTTTAGCAATTCCTAGATAAACTAACTACTAGTAATACTCTCGAGGATTACCTTAATATAGCTAAGAAAAAACGCAAGGCAGTTTAGCGCAGACTCCAGGCGCTAATTAGCATTAACTATATAGCAGAAGAATCCGATGATATAATATAGAATAATAATAAGGGATAATGGAATAACTAAGACTTCTAATAGGATAATTATAATAATCTATAACCCTAATAACATTATTAACCTTAGCAACGCTTCTAGCGCTCTAATAACTATTAAAACTAGAAAGATCGCTGCCTATAGAACTAGCTATAGAGAAACCTAGGTTTTTAATATTATATAAAATATAATAGACTAGGATAGACTAACTCAGACGCTTATTATATATAGGAGGACTATAATAATAACTATAGTATTAATAACCTTATTAATAGCAGCTATATCCTGCTAGACGTATAGGAAGTCCCCTACGATTCAGCTACTCTATCGGCATAACCGCATAAAGAGGAAATAGCAGGCTGGACGACGGACGTCGTAGTTATAGCGAGAAGCCTGCTAGCGATCTCCTAAACTGCTTCGGTTATAGACTCTGCTATATACTATATTAATAATATAGTAAATTTCGCAGGTCTCGTTATAATTCCCCTAGCAAATAACGTATAAGTATTACTTAAAAAAAACCAAATTATTAACAACTAGGTAAAACTAGTGAAATAAATAATACTAGCTAAATAGATATATCTCCGCCTTAATATAAAAAGCGATAATATAGCTAGCCTAGAGGAAGTCTATATTAATATAGGCGACTTAATAACTCTAGTCGATAGGAATTAGGTGCTACGCTTTGCGCGGAATCCTACGTTTTAAATAATAGAACTACGGAGGATAAATATAATAGACTTAACCTTTTATATAATAGAGCAGGTTATATTCGACTTCTATATCCTAGGTACTATTAGCAACGTAGAGATCTATAGCTATATTATTATTATAGCTAGAGTTATAAATACCCTCGGAGCGAATCTTCTACTAGGAATACTATTCTATAAAGATCACGGGCTAGTTGTAGACTTTAATAAGGGCATAGTTAAGTTCTGCTTAGTATATGGGATATAGTATCTAGTTTAGTTCAGGAGATAGCATTTAGTAACTAGACGAGTTAATAACGCCTATACTATAGTTATTCCCCTGCAGAGCGACGTATTCGTTATAACTAGCGTTATTAACCTCCCTAAGTTAAGCTAGCAAGGCTCTAATACTTAGTAGTTTTAATCTAGTTATAGAGGCGTAGTTAATATAATAGTTATAGTAGATAACCCTAAGCTCATCCTTATATGAAATATAATAGATAGGCTAATAATAATCCTAAGAGGATAGTAGATAGGCTATATTATCCTAATAGAAGTAGAGGAGATAGCTAACCTTATTAACTACGTAGATATTATCACCCTTATAGGAGGAGAATTAAACTCGCGCTAGTTCTCGCAATCTGAATTCGATAGGGCTATAAGTAATATAGTAGCTAGCGCGTAGTTTATAACCCCGCCTGCTAAATCTAGCCTAGGATTACCTCATTAAGCGGATAATATTCTATCTTATAGAATATCTAAGCTAAAAGATATCCTAGTAATATATAGCAAGGACGGAGTTAAGATTTATAATTAGGATATAGTTTTCGCTAGTAGACTTAAGGAAATCCTTAATAACCGAGACGTCTACTGCAATAAGGGGATTATACCTATGCTAGACGACTAATATATATATATTAAGCTTATTAAAGGGTAGCAAAACCAGAAGGCTATAGTAAAGCCTTACCCCCTTAGCGCTAAAGACCTCGAAGTCGTTAAGAATATCTATAGTAAGATATATACTAATAGTAAGATAGTATAGGGTAATAGGCTAATCCTAGTTATCTATCCGCTCTTCGTTATATAGCGAGTAGTTAATAGTATGAAAAAAAGGCAGGGTTATTATTAACCTCCGCCCTCTTAACTAAATCACTATTCTAAATATATATCTGCTTCCCGACTAAGACGATATAATAGATACCCTCAGAGGGAAGAAACGTATAATAATATTTAATACTACTAGGTTCTTTTACTAACTACTAATCTACTTAAGATACTATAATAGGATAGTAGTAATAAGTCCCCGCGGTATTGAGGTTTCTAACGTTATCCTCATAGGATTTAAGAACTCGCTAGCCTATGCCTAGCGTTTTATAGATCGCCTCCTATATAACTATAGGTACTTTGCTCGAGTATATATTAATAATATTATTATCTTTAGCGATAATAACGAGGATTATCTCTAGTATATTAATATTATTCTTAAGCTCTTCGAAAATAACCGCCTTTATATTAGACCTAAGAAGTCCTTTATAGGGTTTCCTAAAGTAAGACTCCTTAGCTATATTATAAATACTAATAGTATTAAATAAATAGAGGATAGGATCGTAGCTTTTAAGAACCTCTGCTTCCTGAAAACTCTCCATAATATCGAGTGATACCTCGGAATAGCTAGATAGCTATAATATAATATACCCTAATATAATATTATTATAACGCTACTATAGGATAGAAAGACCCGTCTTACTATAAAACTCTATAATAAAAATATGCTTCCTAATAGTCTATTAAAAGCAATTCGAATAAAGAGGGTCTAAAAGGTATTATTTAAGTTAATACTAAGCGAGCAAGAGGCGTAGAATACCTTCCAAGAGAATCTCTATAACTAGGTTATAAGATACTACTATAACCTAGATAAGCCTATATTTTTTAAGGTTAATGCTTATAAAGGTAGCTTTAGGCTTATAGTATTCTAACTAGGCATCCTATAGAATAGTACTAATATACCTAGTAAAGATATCGTATAAATCCATATCTAACTAGTACTTTTTCTATCTAAGGTTATATTACCCTTAGAAAAGCAATACTTCGCTATAGAGGTAGAGGTAGTAGTAGTAGTATAGGCTATAAAAAAGCTCCGCAAGCTCATATAATCGAATAAGCACCCTATATAAATTCTTATAGATTACGTAGCTATAAAGGGAATTCTTATATATACCTCGCTATAGACTATAGACCTCAATAAGGCTAACCTATAGCTTATGAGCGCTGCGAACTACCTATTGCAATTTAACCTCAATATTACCTATATACTAGGGAAGCTTAATATTATCTCTAATACCCTCTCGCACCTGCTATTGCTTATAGCCTCAGGCTGAGCTAATAGGTTTGAGGATAGCGACGTTCTCATAGAAATAACCTATAACGACGATAACGATATAGGATTTATAAGCATAGTCAACTAGTTAGCTGAGAAGTCCCAAGCCTACGGAGCAATAGGGGAGATAACTATAAGCATTTCAGAGGACTTCATTACTAAGATTATAGATAATTATACTAATAATACGAGGTATAGCAAAATTCTCAAATAACTCTAATCCTAGCAGAAGGAACCGGGCAAGTAGTAGTTACTATTTAATAGTATTACTAAGGAAAATAGCGCTAGAGCTGCTAGGAGAGCCCCAAAACGCTATTAAACGACTCCTTAGAATCTATCTCTAGAAGGGCTTATCCTCTATATAGCTACTAATAGCACCTAGAAACTCTATATCCTATGCAGGTTAATACCTGCAATTCTCTGCCTTAGCTATAATAAAAAATACTACTTTAGCACGGACTATATAATAGTAGAAATATTAACTTTTTAGTTTTATAATAAGAAGTTGCTTATAAGATAATATATCGCCTACTATAACTAGTATAAAGAGAACTAAATCGACTGCTAAAGGCTACTAGGATAGCTATAACCTATTCCTATTATAGATATCCCTTATAATACTATTACTATTAACTTTATTACTAATATACCTAAGGTGCTATCCTACGGAAGTCCCTACGCCCTGCTAGGTTTCCTGGAGTTAGATATATTAGCAATAATAATATATAAATTCTCGAAGAAGATAATCCTTCTAATAGGATATTCAACCTATAGAGCAAAAGAGTAAGTAATAATCCTACTCTGCGTATTTTTCCTCTTAGACTAGGGAATTCTATATTATATTATTAGTAATAGGGATCCTAAGTTTATCTCTATAGTATAGTATATAATATTTAACGCCCTCAATATTAGGCTCCTCCTCTTAATAGCATACTACCCCTAGATAGATAAGCAGAGCGAAAGAATAAACCAGACTACTAAAATCGCAATATAGTTCTATTTATCTAAATCCCCTAATATACTATAGACCGATATATTACCTGCCCTATAGTATAATCTTAATAACTCCCTATCTACTATAATCGGATAATTGCTAAATAAGGTTATACTCGGATTTAAGCTACGAAGTATCCTTAACATAGTTATATAAACGAGCGCCCCGACTAAGAGCCTTACTATCCTTAGGGAGATATATTAGAAAGAGGTACTACTACTTATTAATATAGCGAATACCTCGCATAAGGAGAGATATAATAACTACTATACTAATATAACTTTTAATAAAGGGAATAAAGTCTAGATATAACTTAGTAAAGGATTCTACTTGCTAGGATAATATAATAGCAAATAGACCTCTAGATAGATAGGACCCTTCCGAATTAAGCATATTATTAATCCTCTCGCCTATAAGGTAGATATTCCTAAGCACTAGTAGGTTTACTTAATCCTCTCTATAGCCTAGCTATATAAGCTAGCCTAGGGAGAAGACCCGTTTAACTACGAGACTTAGCTACTAAAGCTTATTAAGGTTAATAGTAATAAAGAGTAGGAACTTAATTATATTATTAAATAAAGAGTCTTATAGAGGAGTTATAAACCTACTATTAAATACCTCGTCTAGTAGAAAGGCTTTATAGCAAAAGATAATACCTAGGAATAAAGAGACTCCCTATTACCTAATATAAATAATCTTATTAATAAGTATAATACTAAATTCCCCTTTGACTAGGATACTAAAAGAGCTATAAGAAGGCGCGCACTTTATATATAACTAAATAGTTTTCCTATCCTTTTAATAGAATAAATATATATACCCTGAATTAATATTAGGATTGCAAATTTTCCCTTTATTATTACTATTTTTTACTATTAACTACTCTTCCCTCGATCTCTCTATCTTATATCGAAATAAATAGGAAGGAGCGGAGGGTACTAACTTTTATACGCCTTCCTTATTAACCCTTATTATAAAATTCTTTTTTCTTTCCTTCTATACCTTCCTTTCTATTTACTATACCTACTTACTTTTATCTAGGCACGCCTATACTTTTTATTTATTTACTTCTTTTATAATAAGTAATAATATTATCCTAACCTGCTAAATATAGCCTCCTAAACGCTAGCCTAACTAATACTACTATAATAATAGCTTCTATACTAACGACTACGAGGTCCTATCCTCTCACCTATCTAATAATAGCAGCAGCTAAAATAAGGATACTAACCCCTAGAATAACGAGGTGCTCAACCCTATCTCCCCGCGCTAAGGCAGTAATAACTAAGGTAGCGATAACTAAGTTAGTAACTATAGTATTAACCTTAGTACTCTAGTTAAGACTCATAAGTCTACTACTAAGAAGAAGAAGTCCCGCAAGGACTATAAGAAGGGTAAATAGGCAGCTAAGAAGAACTTCTTTGCTATAGATGCTAAGACCTAATATAAGGAGGTTATTAATAATAATACTAATAATATTTAGAATAATAATACCTAGGCTACTAAGCTAGTCTGCGTTATCACTAGCACTACTACTAATATTAAGGAGCCTACCCTAGCTAAAACTATAGCTATTACCCCTCGTAAGACTCCTAAGAAGGGCTGCCCTAGCCCTATAGCCTAGCGCTAGCAGATTAATAAGGTAAAGGCTTATATTAATAACGCTTTTTTATACTACCCTGATATAATCCTTATTAAGGAGATCGAGAAAATCCTCAATAGTATCGAGCCTTCTAAGAATATATCTTCTAACCTCTATATTAGATATATCTAGGATACCCTTAAGTAAGCATATAATATATATATTAATAATAACGCCTATAGCAAGCTTCTCCCTAGTTATACCTAGGTCCTCGCTATATACTTTTATAATACCTATAGTTATACTAATAGAATTATCGCTAGCAACCTTATTGCAATAAACTATATTAACCTCCTTTCTATCGCCCTGCTCGTTAATATTAGTAATATTACTATTATAGACCTATTAGCTTATAAGGATATTAAAAACGCAAAGGACCTCGCTAATAAGGCTAAGGGTAATATTAATACTATTATTAATAGTATCTAATAGGAAATTCTTCCTCGCCTTAATACTATAGAGACTAATATAGCTAATATAGATACTATTAATATTAACGCTATTAGCAAGCATTTCGCTAAACTTAAGAATAATAGCATATCTAAGCAAGTAGTTACTAATAAGATTTATATAGCTATTAATATAGTTAAGACTAAGGAGATTACAAGCCTTCGCGCTAAGATCGCAAACCTCTATATTATAATCGAGGGTCTCTAGCATACTAGTAATAAGCAACCCGCGCCTAGCGATACTAGTAATAATAGTGCTGCTAAGTACTAGCAGATATCTAAGTTCGATATACTCCTCTATAAGCGCAACGCCTAATTAATAATACTATAATAATTTCTAGTAATTAGGATATGAAGAAGGAGAGAAGGGAATATTAAGTATATATATCCTAGATTAATAGAGATAGTAATCGGGATAATTACTTTTTAAAAAGGGGGTATATATTATATGCCTTTTAGTAATATAATTAGGTATTATATAGTATTCTATATAACCACGGTTAGGCTTAATGCCTATCCTTTAAGTAGGAGACTTCTAGCAGATAGCTTAGAAGCCTCGGCTATTATAGAATATATCACGATATACCTATAATTGCCTATTACACTATTTATTATTATTCACGCTTATATTGCTCTTTTCCTTATTTTACTCGTAGTCTTAGCGACCCCTACTGTAGCCCCAGGCTAGTAGGAAGACTGTGACAGGAAGCCCCTTATAAATAAGGTAGAGATTAGCTAGAATATATAGTTTTAATTAGTAATATTAGTTTCAGATATACTAACCTTCTATTTATTGCTTTTACTAATATTAATAACCAAAGTATTTATAATAGGCTTATCGAGGTAAAATAGTTTCTTACCTAGGTCTCTAAAGAAGTCGATTATATTATTCTTATTATAGATAATATTCATCCTTTTATTATATAGGTTTCCTATAGCTTATCTAATAATCCTACTATAGTTTTAGTAGTTAATAAGAAAAGTAATAGCTAGGGCTCTAGCTATTTATATTGAAGAAAGGAAAGATATAAGGCGTTAAGGAGAGAAGGAAGGTTTATAGTCCTAGGTATTATATACCTTAGATATCGGTCTAAACTAGACTATATCTCTAGTTATAAAAACAAGCTTAGGGTTATAATATAATAGCACTATCTACTATTATACTTCTAGTATATATCCCGCTTTATTAATAAAGATAGTAGATAGTAACTACCTATCCTCGCTTTTAATATAGGTAGCTATATAATTAGCAATAGCATATAGTATTGCAATAATAAATAGGACTTAAGGTAGCATTATTATAATTAATATATTTGCTTTAGTAATAGCATAGGTCTATTTATCTAGAGTCTATGTAGGCTTATCTCTTAGCTCTATTAAGGTCTTAAATATAATATCCTTATTTTCTTTTGCTTTTTCTATTATAAATAAGTACTATATAGCTAAGGAGTCTAGATTTACTAAAGGGTATTTATAATCCCTCTAGTTATTAGCTGTATTTATTAAGTTAGATATTATTAGGATAGCGCTACTATATAAAGGTATCGAGGGGCTAAGAGCCACGGTTAGGTCAAACTAATAGTAGAAGCACCCAAAAGGTAGGACTAGTATTATTATACTACTTTTGCTTACTTCTTCTAAGATCCTTCTTTTCTAGCCTTTAGTAAGTATTTACTAAGTCTTTACTATAAGGGTTCTATACCCTAGACCTATAGGCCTCTCTATCCTTTTAGCTTACGCTAGCTGAGGTATCTCTAGCTTCTCTAGTCTAGGTATCTAATCTCTTATAATTATCCCCCTTCTAATTATAGTAATCCCTATTATAAGATCGGGTATTATAGGTTAGACCTCTATTATTATCCTTCTTAGCTATCTAGGGTAGATCCTAGTCTTTTACTTATTGCTATTATTATCTAGTATAGTAACTATCTGCTATATATTTGCTAAAAGATAGTAGAGCCCCTAGAGTTATAGATATAGTAGCTAAGCTTATAGTCCTATTCCTTATAGTTCCTCTCCTTTTAGGCCTCTTTTTATGCTATCTATCCAGGCTATTCTAAAGGGATCCTATTATTTTCTTTTAAAAGAGAATAGTAGTCCTTATAACAACTTCGTTTTTATTCTCCTGCTATTCGCCCTTTATCTAGCGAGCACTTTCTTATACTATACCCTTATAATAACTTCGTTTTTTATCCTATTATCCCCCTTCTAAATAGGCGCGTTATGAGGCTATTAAATAGGTTAGATAGTAATTACTATTACTAATTTACTACGTCTACCTCCTAATAGGTAGCACCTACTATAGTAAATAATTACTATTCTTTGCTATCTAAAGTTATATCTACCTTTGCAATAGTTTAGCGAGGTCTCCTTAGCTATTTATAAAATAATAGCTTTTTCCTACCCTAGGGTTAGTTCTTTTCCCTCCTTATTATATTATATTATTTAATAACTACTTTTATATTATCTAAGCCCTTTAGTAAGCCTTTATAGACCCTTTATAGGATCCTTCTTATATTTTAATACTTCCTTAACTATTATAAGCACTAAGAGCCTTATGAGCTAACTCCTCACTAAGTATAGCCCTACTAAGGCTAAGCTTAGTAGTAGCAACTATTAGTATAACTAGGCGGGTAGTAGCAAACCTTATGTTAGCTATACGCTATAGCTCCCTAAGAATACCTAGGTTATCTATGCTTATTAATATAATAGTGATTATATATATAAGTTATACTAGGTTCGTAGTATTAAGTGCTATAGGGTGAGTTTAGCAATTATTTAAGGAAGGTATAAGCTAACTTTGCCTATTTCTAGATTCCTATTTATCTTATTAGTACTACTCGTTTCTATTAGAACTAGGTTAAGTATTATATCTATGAGATTACTACTAGCTAGTAATAATAGCGCGAGATCTTCTATATCTTTATAGCTATAGAGCAGGGGTAAGAGCTTCTCTAATACTTCTATAACTAGTTAGTAAACCCTACTAGTCTTAAGCCTAGTACTAAGAACTATAAGAACTAACTCCTCGCTATAGGCATAGAGGAGAGTATAGCTTTGCGCACCTAGGTATATCTATAGGTTTTACTTAAGGTAGATTTACCTTATAATTAGTCTTACCCTTTTATTAATCTTATATATATTTATAAGTAGCTTATTAAGCTAAGGATAAGGTTATATTTAAGGAGATTATAATATAGCTTAATAATTCTCTCCCTACTTATTTATATAATAAGACTTATATCTTTAAGTAGGCTACTTTTCTTAATAAGCTTATTAACATCCTAATAACATAGCTTTTAAAGAGTAATACCTATATATCTACGCTTCTTTTATAAGAGCCCTTAAAGATTTAAGGTTCCTATATGCTTTTTAATACTTATTACTAAGCTCCTATTACTATCTTCGAGGTTATTAGTAATAGCCCTACGCCTTAACCTAATTCTTATAAGAAGATTAGTAATAACTTAGTAATAGCTTAGTAATACTAGGTTTATAATAGCAAGGAGGATGAGTCCTTAGGTATAGAGGATAATAACTCTAATAATACTATAGCGAGTAATAGTTAGAGTAATAATAGTAGTACTACTAGCAATAGCTTAGAGGAAGAGAGCGAGGATAATAATAATAGCGATGAGGATAATAATAATAAAGAGGGTAATAGTAATAATAATAAGTAGTAGTGCTAGCGGAACTTTAGCGAATATATAGTGGAATTCTATAGTAGTATAAGGTTAGATACCTATAGGGTTTATATTGCTTATATAGGGGGGGGGGGGTCTTCTCTTAGAGTTTTAGCTATTTTATAGTTAATTAACTTTTCTTATTATTCTATACTACTTATTATCCTACTTATAATATAACTTATGCTACTATTTCTTAAATCTAGTGAGGATTTGCAAAGCGTTTGCTAAGTATTCTTCAGGCTCCTAGGTATTATACTCTACTAGCTAGCCTTTCTATATAACTAAATATAAGGGGCTTATTAGCGCTTCCCTCTATAATATAATATCCTTAACTTCCTATTCCTTAGGGTCTTTTTTTTAAGGTCTAGGAGCTACCCCTTAGTAAGCTTTTAGCTATACTATAGCTTAAGTAGAGCAATAGAGAAGATATTATATGCTCTACTATACTTCTCTAGAAGTTATACTCTATAGGTATTAGAGCTTATAACTTCTATAACTAGCATAGGAATAAATCTTAGGGCGAGCTTTTATTAACTCTTTGCAAAATAGAAGTTCTTTATTAAGAGTCCTATAATATCTCTAATATTATATAATTATACTTTTCTTCTAGTATTTATATTCTTAGCTTATACCTCTATTATATATTGCTAATTCTTAGCTATTCTTTAGCGAACCTCTATTAGCTTCTTAGGCCTTTTATTAACCCCTTAGGTCCTGATCTTCACGTTTAGTAAGTAGTAGTTAACTATTCGAGGGTAGTATCCTATAAGGGCTTTAAATAGGGATATGCTAATAGTAGTATATTTGCTATTATTATATAAAAATTCGGCTTTAACTAATTATATTGCTTATTAGTTATATAAGCTTTTGCTAAACTTTATAAGATATATAGTTAAGGTCTAGTATATTCTTTCGGTCTAGCTATCTATCTATAGATATTATGCGGTAGAGATACGCCCTTCTTTATCTCAGGCCTTAGTCTAGTCTCGCTAGAACTAGCTAGTAATTAGTTTATCTTAGTTACTAATAATAACCTCTAGCGTGCTATATTAGTACTTGATCTCTAACTATAGGATCGTCGCTAAACCTGCAGCGTCTAGTCGCTTAGTTACTACTAGGAACCGTGCTATTTTAGTTATCTAATATATAATTACTAGGATTATATTATAAGTAACTCCGTTATCTTAGCGACTTTCTAGCAAGCTAGTTAAGAAGTCTAAAGAAATCTATCAGAATAGGTATACTAGTAGTTCTAGTATTTATAATAGCTTATATAGCTTATGCTATAATATACGTACCCCTTAGTAGCGCGGGTACTTAGCGACGTATTGCTATATATCCTCTATTAAATATAGCTAATAAAACTTTTATAAGATTAGCTTAGCGATCTTATTTGCTCTTATATACCCTAATCTAGGCATATTATAGTAGTTCTTTAGGATTTTATAATAAAGGGATCCCTCTTCTAGGATAATAAGTCTTCTTCTAAACCAAAGGATATTATTCTTATTAACTTAGTATCCTTAGTATTCCCTAGTATCCTAGCGAACCTTAGCTATAATATCTCTATAGAAGGGGTCTTTAGCCTATAGTCCTCTAACTATTTATTCGAGATCTACGCCTAGTTATAGTATATAAGCCGTTTTATCCTAAATAAGCTCCCTTATTATAGTACGTAGGATATACTATTCCGGTATAGTAACCCTAGCTCGCCCTGAGTCCTCTAGCCTATCGCTATTCTCTTATGGAGTAGTTAGCATAGCACCCGCATATGCTTTTATGCGAGTAATAGTGCTAATATATATACTTATATATAGTAGCTTATTAGTACCTATCGTGGGGTAGTACTAACTTAAGGGTAAGGATCCCTTAACCTTAGAGCTAGCCCTCTAGCAAGGTTCTTATATACTTCGCTAGATAGCTTAGATATAAGTTCTTATAATAGCTATAGTTCCTTTAAGCTTAGCGATATACTAGCGATCTATTGCTAAAAGCTAGCTAATAAGCCTAAGTTTCTTTCTAAGGGTAGGAAGTATATTATCCACCTTAGTATCTTCTACTATATAGTTAGGGCGTTATAATAGTCTATCTACTAGATTAATAACCCCTAACTTATTTTAGATTTCAAAGTTAAATGCTAATAAGTAGTAAACCTATTATGCAAGTCTTCTGTAAATATCCCGCGTAGGTATAGCAAGCACTCCTTTTAGCGCTATATAGTCTATAAGTACTACGAATTTCTCAGGGAGTTCTTATAGGTATTATACCTAATAATCTAAACCTTTTATAATAATAAGGAGTTCCTATTACCCTATAGCCTAGCGCCTCTCTATATCTAAGAGTTTCCTTAACTAGAAGGCTATTAGGTACTAGACTATGCTATGCTTCTGCAAAAGCATACTAGATGCTACCTAAGTAGATATATTAATATTAACCGTAGTTTCTAATACTAAGGTATAATATCTTAGTATTAGGGCTTTAGCAAATGCTCTCTGAAGTATCTTAAATATAGTCTATATCTCCCCTATCTAGTCGAAGGCTCCTAACTTTATACTATTCTAGCTTCCCTTAAGCATGCTATTTATAGGGGCTGCGATATAGGAATATCTTATAATAAACTTATAATAGAAGTTATAAAAGCTAAGGAATACTTAGATATCTCTAAAAGATTTTAGTACTAGCTATTTAGTAACTACTTAGACTCTATCTAGGTCTATCCTAATACTATCTTAGGTAATATAGAACCCTAGAAAATCTACTTCTATTTAGTAGAAGTTATACTTCTTTAGTTTTATAAATAGCTTAGTAGCCCTTAGGTAGTATAGGATAGCATAGAGGTCCTTAGTATACTATTCCCTTATATCTAAGTAAATTGGAATATTATCTAGGCATATAATATAGTAGGTATTTAAAAGGTTAATAAGTATTTGATAAATATACGCCTAAAAGTTGCAGGGGTATTTATAAGCTTAAATAGTATTATAATATACTTAAAGTGCTTATATCACGTTCTAAACGCTATTTTCTACCTATTTGCTTTATTAATTGCAATTTAGTAGTATACCTCGCTTAAGTTAATCTTAGAAATAAACTTTACTCTAGTAAGTCTATCTAGAAGCTTGCTAATTAGTAGCAGAGGGTAATAGTCTTTTATTATAATTTTATTTAGTCCTCTATAGTCTATATATAGTCGCAGGCTTCTATCCTACTTAGGTATAAATAGCACTAGTACTCCCGCGGAGCTAGTTAAGTAGTATATATAGCCTACTACCTCGATATCCTAAATATACTTAGTAAGTATTTATAACTACTCTACTAATATAGGGTATATAGGTCTATATAGGGGTTCCTTGCTAGGTTTTAGTTTAATATAGTATACTACTCCCTTTAGCCTTAGAACTTTCTTTATATTCTCCTTATTATAAATATTAGTAAAGTCTTAAAATTCCCAGGAATCTTCTTCTCTTACTTATTATCTAGCGAATCTTTGCCTAAGGTCTCTATATCCTTCTTATTAGAGCATATACTACCTATTAGATATATAATATAGGCTTATTAGCCATTCTCTATAATCTCTTAGATAATTGCCTCTAGCTTAGCAAGCAAGAGGGGTTTATATAACTAGGTATATATATAAGTATCTATATAGATACCTTCCTATCCTATTAAGTTATTAGATAGAAGGATATCTCCTACTCCTTTAAGGCGAGGGCTTATAATAAAAGCCTAGCAAATATTCTATAGATAACCCTAACTATCTATAAAGAAGAATATAAGCTAATAGACCTTACCTATAGGTATAGGCTTTCCCTAGAAATCTACTAATTTAGGGGCTATAATACTAGTAGCCTCCTTTAGTTAGAGCCTCTTAATAAGATCTTCTTATATAATATCTATTATTATTTAAATATCTATATTAACCTCTAGTTTAACTTCGCTAGATGCTTAGACCGCTAATACCTATCCTTTAATAATCTATCCTACTCTAACTAAGGTGATTTCTAGCGTAATACCCCTCGGGGTTATATCTATACCTACTTATTTCCTAAGTCTTTAGTATTAATTATATAGGGTGCTATAATCACGCTTATCCTACCCCGTCTTAGGTTTAGGTTCTAGTTACTACCTATTAGCTATATATAGGGTTTAGTATAATTAGAGGAGATATAGCTATACTTTTTATAGTTATAATCTTAGGATCCCTAGGACTTAGAGGATATGTTACTAGCGCTAGGTATTGCGCAGGTATCTGCTAAGTAGTTATTCTAGGATAGGGTCTCTAGGTAGCAATCCCCTAAGTCTATTAACCTAGGGGATTACAAGCTGCTCTTATAAAAGCGGTCTAGAGAGCCTAAGTATAGTTGCTTTTATAACTTAGAATAGCTAGTAGATATTCCTATATATCTCCCTTTTATAATCTCCTATAATCTCTATATATATAGGGTAATAGTATATATATTAGTATAGTTAATATCCTATTTAAAGAGTTTATCCTTTAGGGTTCTAATAAGGCCCTAAAAGAAGGCGTACGCCTTTATATTACCTATACTCAGCTCGCTAAATGCTTAGTTAATAGACTCCTATCGAGCGTAATATATAATTAGTTTCTTATTATCCTTCTAATAGCACTATCTTAAAGTATTATAGTAATTCTACTCTTAGAGCTTAGGCGTGATATACTACCTTCTTATACAAATTCTAAAGTCTTCCTATTTAGGGTCGACCTAATTCCCTAACTTATCTATAAGTATTTGCTAATAATTCCGCTATTCTATTTATAAGGTATGCTCTATTATACTCAAAGCCTACTAGATATACTAGCTATTAGAGCAGCTAGGGCAGTGCTTATAAGCCTCTTCGACTATAATAAGCTAATCTTCTCTTATTATACTAATAGATTCGCTAGTAAGGTGCGCTATATTATAATTCAGGGGTTTTTTAAAAACCTTAGGCAATCGCTCAGCAGGAGCCTAGTTACTTAATATAATAGCAATTAGCTTATACTAGTTAGCTATTATAGTTATAATTTATTATATTAGCACTTAGCTAGTTACTTTATCTAGCCCTCTAGCTTAGGCTAGCCTATTAGCTATAGCTATAAATATCTAGCTTATTACCTTATCTAATCTATAGGAAGGGGTCTTATATTCCCTATGTTTATATATATACTTATTATCCACGTAGTAAGTATTTAGCATAAGTAGCCCGTTCTCTTTAGGGCCCCTAGCCTCGCTTAAAGTATAGCTTCTTACCTCCCCTTATTAGCTTATATTATCCTCTAATTACTCGCTAGGGTTAGCTTCCTTATATAGGTTTATATAAGCTATTTCGCTCCGCTCTTAGCGAATATTAGTTATAGGTTTCTTAGCCTGATTAGTAGGTATTACTTATATGCGTAGTGCTATTATTATTACTAACCTTCCTAAAGCAAGGTAGAAGCAAAAGAATTATAAAGGTATTAAGGAGCTAAGAGCTATAGTTAGATTAAACTAATAATAGAAGCACCTAAAAGGTAGGTCTAGTATTATTATACTACTTTTCCTTACCTCTTCTAAGATCCTTCTTTTCTAACCTTTAGTAAGTATTTACTAAGTCTTTACGATAAGGGTTCTATGCCCTAGACCCACAGGCCTCTCTATCCTTTTAGCCTGCGCTAGCTGAGGTGTCTCTAGCTTTTCTAGTCTGGGTATCCACTCCCTTATAGCGCTACTAATAAAACTTAAACTTTATCTAGGTTATTATATTAGCTATAGCTTATCATCGCTACTATAGTAGGTCGGTAAGTATAGAAATAGTAGATACCCTTAGGGTTATTAAGTGCGAGATTTAGCTTAGTAATAGTATTATTATAGGGCTTATTAGAGAATAATAATTAGATTGCCTTAATAGAGTTATTATTACTTAGTGCTAAGGCGATCTTAAGTATAGCTAATATTTTCCTAGAGCTTAGACCGCTACTAAAAGCAAGTAGTTAAGCCAGGTAGTATTATAATATCCTAGTTACTATATTATATAGTAGTTAGAACTCTAGTTATTAAAGTTCTAGTAGGTCTTAATAGATATTATAGTACTAGGTTATAGAAACCCTTAATATAAAATATTCAGATTATATTCTAGTATAAACCTTTAGGCGCTATAAATATTCTAGAAATCGCTATTATTTTAGCCTTAACTATATCTTATAGGATTTTAATATAGATAGCTATTAGTGTTAGCTAATATAACAAGCTATTACTAAATATAATACTAATTAATTATTTAAAGCTAGTACTATTATACAAGTAGTTAATCATATCTTATTAGAAAGGAAAAATAGCTAGTAGTACTTCTAACCCTAACAGCTATCCTTATTTATAGGGAACTCAGATAGATAAGTAGATTATTTTTACTAGACCTTCTAGTAGTAGAGAAATCCGAGTTACTAGGCTAGAAAGTAGATTCTTATAAGCTGGCATAATAAAACTAGTCTTACTAAGGGTTTATAATAATATATCGAGCTATTTATCCTAATATATAGATAGGGAAGAACTATGGAAGAAAACTAGTAGTAATAAGTATATAAGCGTCTTCTAAGGTTATACTATTAGGTAGAATACTTATAAGTTAGATAGGTAATTAGTTAGGAAAGGTAGTAATAATATTAGTAATTATATTAGTATCTTAATTAGACTTAGCTTCTTTATAGATTTTATCTAACGCGTTATATAAGATAGCATTATATTTAAATAATAGTTCTAATACTCTAGTAATAAGGTAGTTAAGCACGTAGCCCGCGGGAGCATCGCTATTAGACTTATCTAGGGGAAGATTTCGGGGTTTAAGAGGGGATATATTAGGAAAGATAATAGTTAATATTATATTAATATCTAGTATAGGTAAGTTGATAGATAAAAAGTCTAGCTTAATAATACTAAGGTAGTATTAAATAGTAATATCTAGTTCTAAGCCATATTTAAACCCATATAATAACTAGGCTAACCGTAAGTTAAGTAATAGGACTACTTAGTCGAAGATATAGGTTTCTAATTTAGCTATATTACTATTATCTGCTTCGAATTCCTTATAGCTAGACACTTATATAGCGATTATATATATAATATATCTATAAAGGAGACTAGTTAGGCTAGTATTAGTAGTAGAGGATTTTCTACGCTAATTTAGATCGTCTTCTAATTAAGCTAATATAGGTTCTTAGGGTCCTTAAAGTAATAAGATATAGGTATCTAGACTTAAGACGAGTCGTTCACTATATTATAGATATTATTCGTAATTATAAAAAGGAATTAAGAAATACTTACTTAATTAGGGGAAGGATTATAATTAGTTTTATATTAGACTTATTTACTATAATATTCTTCTACTACTTATTAAGATATCCTTATACTACTATATTATTAGTAGTTAGCTAGATAAGAGCTAACTAAGTTTATTTATAATCTATTATAGTAGAGATAGTAATATAATTATAGAGCTTCTAAGTTCTAGTATTAGTAATACCGAACGCGCTCAGCGCGGTTATCCCGCCCAAGGGCGCTTAACGTAGTTAACGCGTTAAGTATACCTAAATATAATAAACCTCCCTAAAAGGGTTTATGGCCTTTAAGGAGAAAACCTTCTAAAATTATAGAATTATCACTTATACTTTTCACTTATTATATAGATTATATTAATTAGTAGTATTACCTTAATAGTTAGCTATATCCCCTTTTAACTAAGGACATCCCTTATAATTGAGGAAAGTACTTAATTATATAGATAGTTAACCTTTTCAAGTTTATATAAAGTAGTATCTTAGTAGTTAATATCTATAGGTATTATATATTATTAATAAGGCCTCTAAACTCCCCCTTTCTCTTAATTAGGAAATATTAATAAGAGATGTTAACCCTTTACTATTTCCCTCAACTAGGAGATATCCCTAAGAGATATTAAACCTTAAAGATTTCCTTAACTAAGGAATATCCCTAAGAGATAATAAACCTTAATAATAATACTATATAAGCTACTTTCTAATTATAATGTTAAAAAAGGTTTAAGTCTAACCTCTTGGAACCTATTAACTGTTTAATAATTATAAACTTTATAGTAGTACTTAAGTAATACCCTAATAAGTTCTATATACTCCTTATTATAACTAGGTATACCCTCCTTAGGTTAGCTATAAAGGTAAGTATTATAGCTATTACTTATAAGAACTTTAAATAACGTTTAGCTAACTATTATAAATATATTTAAAAGTTGCTACTATATAGGGAAGCATATAAGATTGCTTAATATATTTAAAATAAAGTCCTAAGGGTGTAGACAATAAACCTATAACTATTTATTAATATTATTAAATAGTAATATCGCCTTAACCTCCCTTATTATAATTAATATATTAAAATAGAGATTAACTAAGGCTAGATAGTAGACCTAACCCTCTTTTTAAAGAGGATAAAAAGAGGGGAGATTATAAGACCCTAAGAGCTATAGCTATAAATAATCTAGATATCCTAAAACCTATATCTAAACTTAATATAATAATAATTACTAAAGCTTTCTTAGTACCTCTATTAACTCTACTTCTATTAACTCTAGAGGAATATTATAAGTTTAAACGAAGTTTTATAAATATTTTATAACCCCTACCTCTTAAACCTATATTCTATATTAAAGGATATTACTATTATATTAATATTAGAGCTAAGTCTAAATATATTCTATATATTATTCAAGGAAAGCCTAGATATACTATCCTAACCTAAGGGAAGGGATAAGGTAGTCTTTTCGCGCCTAAGCTAAGTAACTCTAAGAGCTACCCTAGTGTTTATAGCTAGGGTAAGTACTATAGCGAGATAAGCCCTTAGGAACTAGAAGCTAGACTATTAAACCTTAATAAAGGCAAAGGATATAATTACGATATTAAACTTAAAGAAGATACTCCTCTATTACTACTTATACTACCTAATAACCCTAGTAATAGAGGTAATAATAATAACCCTAAAGGCTAAAATAGTAGAGGAGATAGCCCTAGCTTTAGTATAATAATAGCTAAGATAACTATTGCGATTAACTACTAGCTAAACTAAGAGATATTATTAGGCTCTTATTAAACCCTAATAGGTTCTTAGGTAGCTATAACTTTCTCTTATTCCTTCTTTCTTTAGATAAGGAAGGGATAGTATATATAATAATAGGTATACTAGCTACTAAGCCTACATATAGCACTCCTCGTTTTAAGACTAATATAATTAGGTTATTCAATCCGCCTTTATATAATAACGAAGTTGATAATATATATATTAATAGTAGTTTAAAAACTATTTACTTGAATATATACTATTTTATTAATACTATTAATAGCTATATTAAGTTAGACGATAGGAACCTAGCAATAGCTATTCTTAACCTTTATTAAACCTTATTAAGGCACGCCTTAGACTAGTATTATACTAACCTAATAATAAATAAGAAAGCAGAACTTAAGGACCCTAATTATAGATTATATCGTTTAGAAAGAGTTATTACTCAAACGTTTTTATTTATTATATAAAATTACTAAAGTATATTTAATGAAGGAGAGGTATACTCTATATAATGTATATAATTAATATAATATTTAATACTATACTACTAAGGTTACTTAACTTTATAAGGATACTAAAGAGAGCGAGTCTAAGGTATTAACTATTCTATATAATAAAATAGATATAGAACTAGTTATTAGTATTCCTTAGCTAATTAGTAAGACAAATTATAATAAGTTTATTATAAGCTTATAGAAGATAGTCCCTACTTAGTATTAAATAGTTACTAAAGGATCCTAGCGAGCCCTAGTCTAACTATCTATGAAGATAACTTATATAGGAACTACTATAACGCGTTTATCGCTAAAAGAAACCTCGAGAATAAGCCGCACTACTACTACTCCTTATCTATATTATATAAACCCAAAGGAGACTAAATCTAGCCTATTATTATTAAGACCTACGAAGTAAGCTACTAATATTACTACTACACCCTTATTAAGTTCCTCTTATAAGGATATTCGGTTTAATTAATAATAAAGGCCTAAATACTAACCTAACCAATATAGTTAATATATTTATTATCCTTAATAGCTTACTTACCCTTTAGCGTATATATTAAAGGGAACTAACCCTAAACTAATAGAAGAGGAAGTATATACTTTATTAAGTAAGAGTAACCTCAATTATACTTAATATAACGAGGCTAGTAAGGATTTAAATTTATATAAGGAAAATTTAGTTATTAGTACTAATAACGAAGATAACTAAGAGAAATAAGAAGATAATCCTAAGTATATTAACCTAGTTACTTAATCCGCTTATTACTATAAATATCCTCTAGGGTATATCCCTAGGTATAAGGATAAGTACCCTATTTTTAATATTAATTTATTTTAAAATTCGCTCCTCAAGGATCTAGGAATCTGCTCGTGCGAAATATACTTTGATAATACTAAGCTATATGCTAACTTTAATAGTATCTTCTCGTATTAGACCCCTCTATCCCTTTAGCTAAATATAATAATTATTCGTCCTACTAAGCTATAGCGATATATAGTTATATATTTATATTATTATATATATATAAAGATTATTATCTGAGGCTATTGTAACGGACTACTAATCGTAGTCTGTATTAACACTAGTACTAACCGCTTAGTTATAAGCAAAGCCTGCTTATAATAATTCTATACCCTATTATAAGAACCTAAGATATTTAAGCTCTAAGGCGTTAGAAGCCTTAAGACTATTACTTAGGTAACCTTCTTAATTCTTATATAGGGATAACAACATAATAGTTATATAATAACTACTAAGCTTTATATAGATATATTGCTTATCCTATATTTTGACGCTAGTTTACTTATAAGATAAGACTTTAATATAACTAACGGGCTGGACGTTTTAAACTTAGAATTATATATCCGGATTATATTATATAATAATATTTGTATTCCTTTATAAATCTATTTAAAAGTCCATTTAAAGGCCGATAATATATATGCTAGTAGAAATATAACGAGCGCGCTATATAATCGCTCTACTATCTAAATTAATATACTATTAGTAAAATAGAGTCCCTTCTATTTAGTCTAAAGTATAAAGGGTATATATATATATTTATAAGTAATTCACTATTCGTTCCTATTATTAATAATACTCCTTATCTATTAAAGATTAAATAAGGTATTAAACTTAGAACCCTATTACCCTTTAAGTCTAATAGATACCTTAAGCTAAAGTCTCGTAATTAATTACAAGTAGCTTTTTTAATATTATTATATAAGGATCTAATATTTATTCCATTTTTAACCTCTCGGATTATAAACTTATAATACTTATTTAATTACTAGAACTATTATTTAATAAATAAGTAGAGATCTCTAATAAGGAAATACTAGTAAACTAAGGCGTAACTAAGGATAACCTGATACTAAATTAGGGAGATATCTATAAAGGAAATATTAACCTAAATAGTAAGATAGATATAACTAAGCCTAAAGGCTTACTAGTAGTTATTACTAAAGAAAGTATATATATCTATAACTAAGATACTAAAGCTATTTAACATCTTAAAGAGGGTATATTATATTACCCTATTATTTAGAAGGATTAAGGCATAATTAACCTTCCTAAGGATTAGTACCTTAAGGTTAAACTTATTAAAGGATAGTAGAATATAAATATAGGATAACGACCTTAACCTATTAGTAAAGAAGATAAGAGGCTTATTAATAAGACCTTAGACGAGCTTTATACTTAAACTCGTATAGAATAGGGTAACTTAGGACCTATATTATTTAGAGCCCTAGTTTTTATAATATAGCGAACTATAAATAATAAGCAAAAGAGTCAAATAGTTATAGACTTATATACCCTTAATAAGGCCAAGGTTCTAGATATATACCTTATACTATTATAGTAAGATATTATTAAACGCCTTTATAATAAACTATAGATTACTATAGTTAACGCTCGATCCTTCTTCTATTAGTTCCTTATTAAGAAGGAATATTAAAATTAATTTACTATAGTTAGCTATTATAGATAAGAACGCTTAAAGGTAATACTTATAAGATTCTATAATTCGCTTACTTACGCTTAACGCGTTATAAGTAAACTATTATAACTATATAAGAACTATGCCTATATATTTATTAATAATATTATTATTACCTCAAATGACCTTAAGACTTACCTTAAGTACCTTAATATAATCCTTAAACTTCTCGCTAATATTAGACACTCGCTC
Source organism: Colletotrichum sansevieriae (assembly GCA_026260285.1). Classification (NCBI taxonomy): domain Eukaryota; kingdom Fungi; phylum Ascomycota; class Sordariomycetes; order Glomerellales; family Glomerellaceae; genus Colletotrichum; species Colletotrichum sansevieriae. Next base: position 9,888 of record JAOQIF010000170.1, on the reverse strand, counting down.
TCTATGAAGAAGTCGTTTATTAGATATCCTTCTATTAGGTTATTTAGCATTACTATTAATATATTTAAACTATTAAATATATAAGACTATGTTAATATTATTAAGAAGATTAAGTATTCCTATAACCTTCGTTAGCTTAAATACTAGATAGGGGTAAGTAGCTTTCTATAATATATAATACTATGTTATAGTAATTTTATTTGACTGCTCTAATAATATAAGATAGCGTTACTTACTAAAGCCTAAGCTTAAGGAAAGGATAAAGGTGCTATAAGAAAGGTCTTTTATTAGAAGAAAAGCTTTAAACCTATACTAGAAGAAGTGGCTAGTTTTAATAATATTAAGGATATATTGATAGTAGATAACGCCTTTTTCTATTATAATCCTAATAAGTAGCTATTTATTTAGCTTACCTTATTAAAGGAATATAGATACTCTATACTAATCTTCTACCTAGATAATAATATCGAGTAGAAGCCTTATAACCTTATTAAGCGTATTAATTTATACCCAATTACTTATATTAATAAAGCCCTTAACTAAGTAGAATAGAAATATTAGCCTACTAAGCTTAAAGTTGCTTACCTAGTATAAGTAGTAAAGAAGTATTAGCTAATATTATATTTATTATGATAAGACCCTGCTATTATACTTATAGATTATTTAGTGACGTTTAATATCGTTAAATAAACGTCGCTATAGTTTCAAGATAAGAGGAGGTCTAACCTATAACTTATATTATTATTGGAGTACCTTAGCTAATTCTCCTTCGTATACCATTATATCCCTAGAACGTTAAATATTATAGCGGACGCGTTATTAGGGTTAGTAATAACTAAGATTCCTATTAAGGATATTAGGGAACTCGATAGGATATAGGATAATATACCTATAGGCGTTAACTTTATAATAGAGGTATCTCTTAATAATAACTTTAAGACTAAACTTATCTAATTATATACTAACTTGAAGTCCTAGAGTAGAGTATATAAAATACTCTATAAAAAAGAAGAAAATATAAACCTTAATTTTATTATAGATAATAGTTTTCTTTATTATATTAACCCTTATATAAATAAATAAAGGCTCTATATCATAAAAGAGTTAGTAATATTACTTATTAAAGAAGCTTATAATAATTATTATTACTTTAGTAAGGATCAAATATAGAGAGCTATTAATAAATACTTTTATACCCTATATCTTAAACGACACGTTAATAACTATATAGCTAACTACTTATAATATAGAATAATAAATATAGAATACTAACTACTACTTAGCGCGATATAGCTAGTATTAATACTAGCTATCCCCTTCTATATAATTACTATAGACTTTATTATTAGACTTCCTAAAATACCTTTATAATATTTAAGCTATAAAATAGAGAGGTTCATACTACTTAATATAATACTTATTATACCTAATAAGGTTTCTAAAGTAACGTTTCTTATCCTAGGTTATTTAATATATACTACTAAGATCTAGGAATGCTTTCTTCTTTAAAACCTATAATATAATAACTAGGGAATATTAAAAGCTATTATATCTAATTATAACTATAGGTTCCTATTAAAATTTTAAACTATACTATAGACTAAACTATATACTAAATTAAGATTCTTAATAGTATACTATCCTTAAACTAATAATACCTTTAGAATACAAGAACTAAACTATTAAAATAGTTAATAATAACTAGGTAAATTTACTCCTAAGCCTCTGATATAACCTTAATAATACCTACTTATAAGTTATTAGTTATTTACTAAACTAAGTCCTATATAGGATAAATATAAATAACGCGTTAAATATCTTAGGTAATACTAACCTAGAGATAAACTACAATATCTTCTAAGAGAAAGCTAAAATTTTAATTATAATAGCCTAGCTATATATAAGAGAATAGTATAATAAAATATTATGTTATTATATTTAAGCTAGGTAACTAGGCATATCTTAAGATAAGCTTAGGATATTATCTACTAGAACGACTAAACTTAAAGTATAGCTAATAGTATATACCTTTTAAGGTTCTTAAATATATTAGTAAGTTAGCTTATCGCCTTAATATTCTATCTAATATAAATATTTATCTAGTTATATTTATTATCTAACTTATACTAGTACTAGCCCCTAGTAGTAACCTATTTAACTATTAAGATAACTGTAAAGGACTAGTTAATACTAAGGAAGATAATGATATTTATTAGCTTAAAGCATATAAGTATTTTAAGATTAAAAGCATTCTTAAGAAGAGAACCCTCGCGCGAGGAAAGGTATAATACCGAGTTAAATAAAAAGGTTACCTACTAATATATATATTTTAGATACATAAAAATATAGATAAACTTATTATTATATTTAAAAGTAAGTAGTAAGAAATATAAGAGCTCTATAGATAGGTATAAGCTTAAAGACCTATCTAATAAGATATTAAACTAGTATTAAAGCCTAGTAAAAACTACTAAAGCGCCTAAGAAGAAAGCTTTGAAAGAACCTAATAGTATAATAAGATATATATCGCAAATAAGGAACCCGCTACTTAAAGCACCTTAAATAGATAATTAGACTAAGAATGATATTATAACTAAAGCCTTATTATAAAATAAAAACGTTTAGCACGCTTAGTACGCTTAGCTTACCTAAGGCCTTCATCCTAATAATAGCGATATTTATGTCTAGCCTAATAATAATAATAACTATATCTATCGCGCCTTCCCTCCTTAATACCTTCTACCCTTAGTATCTCAAGGACCTTTACAAATATAACTACTATCCTTACTTAAAAGGTCGATCCCTACTCTTATTTAATTAATAAGAAGATTTAGCACTTAAGTATATATATATATAAAATAAATTTATATTACTAGGTAACTCTATTATTTATTATTACTATCTTTACTAGCCTATTATTAAGTAGACTTTTCTCGCTATATATATATATTCGCTAAAGCATATTAATATCCTTATCCCCTTTACCCTTTAATTACTATACTAATATTCCTTATTTATTTAATATTATCCTCCTCTAGAGGTTAAGGACCTTTACTGATATTTCATATTATTATATATACTTAGTACTTCTAAAGTAACTTATATTTTATATACCTATAATTACTTTACTTCTAGTAAATAATAATCTAAATAAGAAGATACTAAGTATATTACTCTAGACTATATCTACTACTACTTACTATATATTAAATGCCCTCTTACTAATAAACTAGGATATTAGGTTTATAACTAAGCTGCTTTTAAATACACGCTGAACTAAGAGACCTAGCGTTATAGAACTAACTGAAATATCTCTAGAACCCTGTTTATTATCTATAATAGAACTACTACTTACTATATTCTATAACTAGATCTTACTAACTATAATAAGTTTAGATATTAATGCCCTCCTGCGATCTTAAATTAGGAATAGAAATCTATTAATCTAGATATATAGAACTCCTATATATCTAATAAATATTATACTAAGATTAAAAGCGGGCTAATTACTATTAATTCAGGTAGAGAGTCTAATAATCAAGAAGAATCTATAAACGCTAAGCGCGCTTAAGCCAATAAACCTATTAAGGCTACTTAGCCTAAATAATCCCTTAACTATAGTTAATATAACTAAGCTATTAATACTATTAAGTATACTAAACCTTAAGTATTAAGTAATATTAATATAGCTAATACTAGAGCTACTCCTATTATATAGAATAAGAATACAAATATTAAGATAGCTACTCCCTAGGCGTAAGTTACTAGCGCTAGTACTCCCAATATAGCTAATATTATTAAGTCTATTAATAGAATACAAGCTTACGCTAAGTATATTAAATATATTTTAGTCCTATTAAAGAGGTATAAGGAAACTTAAATCTCCCTAGCTATTATAATCCCTAAGAGTTATATTAATAATATAGCTACTATTACGCTTAACCTTAGCTAGTTTATTAAGTCTACTACTAATAAGTTTAAGGTTATTATAATAACTATCCCTAAGGGACTAATTAATAAGAGCCTAGGCTTCCTTAGCCCTAAATAATACCTCGTAGCTAGATTATCTAATACGTATACTACTTTAGCTATAGGATTAGATAACTATATTAATATTAACCCCTTTAATACCTTTAATATACCTATTACTATTAAGACTCCTAATACTATTATTAGTATTAAGATAGTTATTCTTACTAACTAGTAATTATATACTTATACCTCTAGTCTCCGCTACCCTACGCATTCCTGTATTAAGTTCCTAACTACTTAAGAGGTAATTAATATCTACTTTTAATATATCTACTTCTTTAATATAACTAAGCTTATTACTATCTAGTATACTAAGCGTCTCACTCTATATACCCTTATCTAGAATAAAACTATTATCCTTAGCCCCTATATTATAAGGGACTAGATACCCAGACCGGAGAAGCTAGAGACGCCTCAGCTAGTATAGGCCGAAGGGATAGAGAGGCCTATAGGTCTAGGGTATAGAACCCTTATAGCAAAGACCTAGCGAATACTCGCTAAAGGCTAGAAATAAGGGATCTTAGAGGAAGTAAGTAAAAATAGTATAATAATACTAATCCTATCTTTTAGGTGCTTCTGCTATTAGTTTAACCTAACTATAGCTCTTAGCCCCTCGATACCTTTATAATTCTTTTACTTCTACCCTGCTTTAGGAAGGTTAGTAATAATAATAGTACTACGCACCCGAGCAACGCCTACTAATCAGGCTAAAGAACCTATACCTAATATTCGCTAAGAGCAGAGCGAAATAGCTTATATAAACCTATATAAGGAAGCTAATCCTAGCGAGCAATTAGAGAATAATATAAGCTAACGAGGGGAGGTAAGAAGCTATGCTTTAAGCGAGGCTAGGGGCCCTAAAGAGAACGGGCTACTTATGCTAAATACTTACTACGTGGATAATAAGTATATATATAAATATAGGGAATATAAGACCCCTTCCTATAGACCGGATAGGCTAACGGGCTAGATATCTATAGCTATAGCTAATAGGCTAGCCTAAGCCAGAAGGCTAGATAAAGCAACTAGCTAAGTGCTAATATAATAGATTATAACTATAATAGCTAACTAATAGGAGCTAATTACTACTACGTTAAGCAACTAAGCTCCTACTAAGCGATCGCCTAAGGTTTATAAAAAACCCCTCAATTATAATATAGCGCACCTTACTAGCGAATCTATTAGTATAATAAGAGAAGATTAGCTTATTATAGTCGAAGAGGCTTATAAGCACTACCCTAGCTGCTCTAATAGCTAGTATATCTAGTAGGCTTTGAGTATAATAGAGCATATCTTATAAATAGAATAGTAGAATTATTAGCAAATACTTATAGATAAGTTAGGGAACTAGATAGACCCTAAATAAGAAGACTTTAGAATTTTTATAAGAGGGTAGTATATCGCACCTAAGCTCTAAGAGTAGAACTACTATAATACTTTAAGATAGTGCTATTAGAAGGATAATAAGAAACTAATTATATATTAGGCTTAATAGGAATCTATTAACTAAGTATTTAGCGAGCTAAGCATAGGTAATACAAAGGCGCACGCCTTCTTTTAGGGCTTTATTAAGACCCTAAAGGATAAACTCATTAAGTAGGATATTAACTATACTAATATATATACTATTACCCTATATATATAGAGATTATAGGAGATTATAGAAGGGAGACGCAGGGGAACGTCCGCTAGCTATTCTAAGTTATATAAGCAACTATACTCAGGCTCTCTAGACCGCCCTTATAAGAGCAGCTTATAACCCCCTAGGTCGATAGACTTAAGGGATTGCTACCTAGAGACCCTATCCTAGAAAGACTGCTTAGCAGATACTTGCATAACGCCTAGCGCTAGTAGTATATCTACTAACTCCTAGGGACCCTAATACTATAACTATAAGAAGTATAGCTATATCTCCCCTGACTATACCGAAACCTGCGCGCAGCTAATAAGTAGCAATTAGAACCTAAACCTAAGATAGGGCGGGATAAGCGCGATCGTAGTACTTAATATAACTAATACTAAAGACTTAGGAAATAAGTAGGCATAGATATAACCCTGAGGGGTATTATGCTAGAAATCACCTTAATTCTAGTAGGATAGACTATTAAGGGATAGGTATTAGTACTCCGAGCGTCTAGCGAAGTCGAACTAGAGGTTAATATAGATACCTATATAATAATAAACGTTATATAAGAAGATCTTATTAAGAAGCTCTAACTAAAGGAGGCTATTAGTATTATAGCTCCTGAATTAGTAGATTTTTAGGGAAGGCCTATACCTATAGGCAAGGTCTACTAGCTTATATTCTTTCTTATAGATAGTTAGGGTTACTTATAGAAGATTTACTAGGCTTTTATTATAAGCCCTCGCCCTAAAGGAGCGGGAGATATCCTTCTATCTAATAACTTAATAGGATAGGAAGGTATCTATATAGATACCTATATATATACCTAGTTATATAAACCCCTCTTGCTCGCTAAGCTAGAAGCAATTATCTAAGAGATAATAGAGAATAGCTAATAGGCTTATATTATATATCTGATAGGTAGTATATGCTCTAATAAGAAGGATATTGGGTGCTATAAGCCCTGAGGAGAAGGATATAGAGTGCTTGGGCGAAGGTTTGCTAGATAATAAGCAGGAGAAGAAGATTCCTAGGGAACTTTAAGACTTTATTAACGTTTTTAATAAGGAGAATATAAAGAAAGTTCTAAAGCTAAAGGGAGTAGTATACTATATTAAACTAAAACCTAGTATAGAACCCCTATATAGACCTATATACCCTATATTAGCAGAGTAGTTGCAAATGCTTGCTAAGTATATCTAGGATATAGAGGCAGCTAGCTATATATGCTACTTAACTAGCTCTATAGGAGCACTAGTGCTATTCATACTTAAGAAGGATAGAAGCCTATAACTATATATAGACTATAGAGGATTAAATGAAATTATAATAAAGAACTATTATCCTCTACTATGAATTAGCAAGCTTCTAGATAGACTTGCTAGAGTAAAGTTTATTTCTAAGATTAACTTAAGTGAGGTATACTACTAAATTATAATTAATAAAGCAGATAGGTAGAAAATAGTATTTAGAATGTGATATAGGTACTTCGAGTATATTATAATACTATTTAGGCTTATAAATACCCTAGCAACTTTTTAGGCGTATATTTACTAAATACTCGCTAACCTTTTAGATACTTACTATATTATATATCTAGATAATATTCTAATCTACTTAGATATAAGGGAATAGCATACCAAGGACTTCTATGCTATCCTATGCTATTTAAGGGCTACTAAGCTATTTATAAAACTAAAGAAGTATAACTTCTACTAGATAGAAGTAGATTTTCTAGGGTTCTATATTACCTAAGATAGTATCGGGATAGACCTGGATAGAGTCCGAGTAGTTACTAAATAGCTAGTGCTAAAGTCTTTCAGAGATATCTAAGTATTCCTTAGTTTCTATAACTTTTACTATAAGTTTATTATAAGATATTCTTATATTATAGCCCCTATAAATAGTATACTTAAGGGAAGATAGAATAGCATAAAGTTAGGAGCCTTCGCCTAGATAGGGGAGATATAGACTACATTTAAGATACTTCAGAGAGCATTTACTAAAGCCCTAATACTAAGATATTATAACCTAGTATTAAAAACTAGGGTTAAAACTAATATATCTACTTAGGCAATATCTAGTATACTCTCGTAGAAGCATAGTATAGTTTAATACCTAGTAGCCTTCTAGTTAAGGAAGCTCTTAGATATAGAGAGGCGCTAGACTATAGGGCAATAAGAACTCCTTATTATTATAGAAAGTTTAGATTACTAAGCGTAATACCTATAAGGACTCTCTGAGAAATTTATAATACTTATAGATTATATAGCGCTAAAAGGAGTGCTCGCTATGCCTATATAGGATATTTATAGAAGACTCGCGCAATAGGTTTACCGCCTATTAGCATTTAACTTTAAAATCTAGCATAAGTTAGGGGTTATTAATCTAGCAGATATACTATTGCAACGCCCTAACTATATAGTAGAAGATACTAAGGTAGATAATATACTTCCTACCCTTAGAAAGAAACTTAGGCTTATTAGCTAGCTTTTAGCAAATATTCGCTAGTATATTACTAAGCTTAAGGGAACTATAGCTATCGCGAGAACTTATACCTAAGCCGTCTAGCGAAGCATATAAGAACCTTGCTAGAAGGCTAGCTCTAAGGTTAAGGGATCCTCAGCCTCAAGTTAGCACTACCCCACGATAGGTATTAATAAGCTACTATATATAAGTATGCATATTAGCGCTATTACCCGCACGAAAGCATATATAGATACTACGCTAATTGCTCTATAAGAGAATAGCAATAGGCTAGAGGACTTAGAGGGAGCTAGGGTTACTATACCGGAATAGTATATCCCACGTACTATAATAAGGGAGCTTATTTAGGATAAAACGGCTTATATACTATAACTAGGCGTAGATCTCGAATAAATAGTTAGAGGACTATAGGCTAAAGACCCCTTCTATAGAGATATTATAGCTAAGGTTCGCTAGGATACTAGGGAATACTAAGGATACTAAGTTAATAAGAATAATATCCTTTAGTTCAGAAGAAGACTTATTATCCTAGAAGAGGGATCCCTCTGCTATAAAATCCTGAAGAACTATTATAATATGCCTAGATTAGGGTATATAGGAGCAAATAAGATAGCTAAGCTAATCTTATAAAAGTTTTATTAGCTATATTTAATAGAGGATATATAGCAATACGTTACTAAGTACCCGCGCTACTAAGGGGCGCGTATATTATAGCATAAGCTATATAAGCTATTATAAATACTAGAACTACTAGTATACCTATTCTAATAGATTTCTTTAGACTTCTTAACTAGCTTGCTAGAAAGTTACTAAGATAATAGAGTTACTTATAATATAATCCTAGTAATTATATATTAGATAACTAAAGTAGTATAGTTCTTAGTAATAGCTAAGCGACTAGATGCTGCGGGTTTAGCGAGGATCCTATATTAAGAGATCAAGTACTAATATAGCACGCTAGAGGTTATTATTAGTAACTAAGATAAACTAATTACTAGCTAGTTCTAGCGAGACTAGACTAAGGCCTGAGATATAGAAGGGCGCATCTCTACTGCATAATATCTATAGATAGATAGCTAGACCGAAAGAATATACTAGACCTTAACTATATATCTTATAAATTTTAGCAAAGGCTTATGCAACTAATAAGCAATATAATTAGTTAAAGCCGAATTTTTATATAATAATAGCAAATATACTACTATTAGTATATCCCTATTTAAAGCCCTTATAGGATACTACCCTCGAATAGTTAACTACTACTTGCTAAACGTGAAGATCAGGACCTAAGGGGTTAACGAAAGGCTTAAGAAGCTAATAGAGGTTTGCTAAAGAATAGCTAAAACCTAGTAATATATAACTAAGGTATAAGCTAAGAATACGAATACTAGAAGAAAAGTATAATTATATAATATTAGAGATATTATAGGACTCTTAATAAAGAACTTCCGTTTTATAAAGAGTTAGTAAAAGCTCGCCCTAAGATTTATTCCTATATTAATTATAGAAGTTATAAGCTCTAATACCTATAGAGTATAACTCCTAGAGAAGTATAATAGAGCATATAATATCTTCTCTATTGCTCTGCTTAAGCTATAGTATAGCTAAAAGCTCGCTAAGGGGCAGCTCCTAGACCTTAAAGAAGACCCTAAGGAATAGGAAGTCGAGGATATTATATTATAGAGGGAAGCGCTAATAAGCCCCCTATATTTAGTTAAGTAGAAAGGCTAGCTAGTAGAGTATAA